>NC_069439.1:37697383-37729806 GCF_026875155.1 Cherax quadricarinatus | reverse complement strand
TGGTCACTGGTTTTTAAACACTCTGTGGTTTTACTGGTTGAACACTGTGGGGCACTGGTGGTACACTCTGGTCCCCCTGGTTGTAACACTGGCCTGGGAACACTCTTTCACGGGTTTTTAACACGTGTCACGGGTAGCACCGTGTCACGGGGTAAAACTGTGGCACTGGGGGTAGCAACCGTTCACGGGTTTTTAAAACGTGGCACTGTGGGCCCGGCACTTTTAAACCCGTGGGCACTTTAACACCTTTTGGTCCTTGGACACCTATTACTGGTGGAGCCTCGTAGTCACTGGTGGGGCACCCCGTCACTGGGTAGCACCGTATCCTGGTGGAAAAACCCTTATCACTGGGGGTAGCACCTGTTCACTGTGTACACCTTTCACTGGGGGTACACTCTGTTCACTTGGACACTCTGTTCCGTGGGAGCACCGGGTCACGGGTACACCGTGTCACGGGGGTTTGCACTCTGTATCCTGTGGTAACACTCGTGGGCATGGTGACATCTGGGTCACTGGGTACACTCTGTGGGCCTGGGGGGTAGCCCGTGGGGCACGGGGGTAGCACCTGTATCCCCTGGGGGTAGCACCTGTGGGCACTGGGACACTCGGGTCACTGTATCGTGACTATAATAATAATAAAAAAATAATAAAAATAATAAAAATAATAAAATAAAATAAAAATAAAATAAATATCTTTTTTTTTACACAGTACATTCAAGGGATACAGACTTTGGGGAATCATGCACTACTAATAAAAATCCCTTTTTATCAACTTTTGGGAAATTGGTAGTTTTGCCCGGGTCACTACACCAGGGAAAAACACCCAAATACCCATTTTACTGGAAAAAGACAACCAGGAAGAAAACCCAAAGTTTTTCCCCCCTTACCGGGAAAACAACCCGACCCTCATGTGGATGCAAGCTTTTTCCACCAGGCCAGGGGCACCGTAAAGTTCACCCCAAAAGAACCACCCCATTCAAAACACCGGCAACGTAATTAAAGATTTTTGGTTTCGCCCGTTGTAGAAAAACGGGGCATCACGGGTTTTTGAGGAACAGCAGATTTTGTTTAAGGAAAAAAGTTAAAAACTTTGACATTTCATGGGTGGGACACACACAGTTCTCAAATAATTGAGTTCAAAGGTAGGGGAAAAAACAAGCCCCCAAAAATTTTAAGAATTTACTTTCGATGTTTTCCCTTGTCCTGCTGTTCCCTTGTCTCCCTTTACGTACCTAATCCCTTTCACCTTTTCCCACCTTTTGGGGCCAGACCTGCTTTCACCTTGCTCCCCTGTGTTGGTGCCTTACCTCTGTTCACCTTGTCTCACCGTTTTGGTGACCTAGATCCTGCGGTCCCCTTTGTCTCCCTTTTGGGGTGCCCCGACCGACCAAAAGGGCTGGGAAAAAATTATTATGGGAAAAGCAGTCACCCCACATGTGGGCGGAAGCCTTTAAAAAAATGGTGGGGACTAAGAAAATTTTTAAAAATACAATAAAAATCAGGTCTGGTTAAAAACTAACTAAAACCCCAAGAAAATAAAGAAAAAAGGAATCACTTTTTTTAAAATTTAACGTAATCCAACAAAATATAAAGAATAAAAGAATGGAAACCACTACTTACAACAGAAAAGCAAAATATACTTCATCTTCCAAGGCCCATTTAATCCCAGGGGGTGAAAAAGTGGGGAAAATTTAACCTTCAAAACCCTTTCAGAACAAATACTTCTCCCACCACTCATTCTACCCACCTTTTATGAATTTTCCTCCCAATATTTTCATTTTAAATTTTTATTGTAACTTTTAACCTTGTTACCAATAAAGTTAAACTTTACTTATTTCTGACAGAAAGACATTCTCCATTTTTTTACTGAATCAATTTGATTTAAAATAAACCAAAAAAAACTTACACACCAAAAACGAGAGAAAACCGAAACATCCTTTTCCTTCCACTTTATCACGACTTAACTGATAATTTAAGTTGTTTTTTTAGTAATTTTCTTCCCGGAAGGTTGGCGCTTCCCCATAATAACTTCACTTTTGGGTTTTTGACGGTGTTTTCCCGTGATCCTTCAACCACTGGAGATGTTGGCGGCATGGTCGTCCTTGCACTGCTCTTCCAGTCTACGACTTCATTTCACCATCCACAGACAGAACAAACCACAGAAGTTACTCCAGGTTATGGTCAGTGAGCTAGACACTGTCAACTGAGTGCAATTAAATTTAATTAATTTCTAATTCTTCTTCTACTTCAATCTTCTTGTTCTTCGTGTATTTTGGTAGTTATTAATATTATTATTAAGCCAATTTTATTTTTCATTTTAACACATTTGCAAAAATCTACAAAATTTGATTAATGAAAAAAGTCCACAGACATCACATTACAAAATGAGCCTCGTCAGCTGAAACTTCCTATACGTCGTTCAGTACAAACATTGGTATTTCCATCATCAGAGTCAAGTCTGGCTAACTGACTTCGTTGAATTTTCCCTTCATAATTTACCTTGCTGACTCACATGTCTCATCACACTTTCAAAACATTTCTCCATTCCCACTCAAACACATTCACAAATGCCTGCTGGTTCTCCGAAGCCCATGTGAATTAAAACCTTTCTGCCAGACCTTTCATCTACTCCCTCCCTTCTTCTACCCAGGGATTTATACACCCACATGATCAATTATATTCTGCTTCAGTTTATTCTAAATAATCAAACTTGCTAATCTGGAACTAAGGTTCTCCTCCACCAACGATTTATACCTGTCACATCCACACACTGTCATTTCCTCACTCCTTTGTAATTCCCAGCATAAAACTCACATCACAGAGAGGCTCAAATATTACCTCCTGATTCCCTCTTACATTGCTCACTGCAACATTTAAAACGGCAATTTTTCACACAACAAACGCGCTATATTCAGTATTTTCTAATTTTTTTTTACACACTGAATTTATTTCGTTCGACTGATGCCTTAACATTCCACTACATTTACTCCCTCGTCCCCTTTGTCCATAATTCGCCTCATCTATCATACCCTGTCTGGTGGCTCATCCCATCTGTCATTTTTCTGTTGCATAGACTGTTTCAACCTCTCATCAACCTGCTCTACCCAGTAACCTTTTAGTTTTCATTTTTCACACATGTACTTCCCAACTCCTCTGTTTAACCTTCACAACTTTCTTGACTATCCCAAAATACTAGTGTCATCGCAGAGAGAAACTGTAACACCTCCTTTATATGTTAAATAGGAAATAATAAAGTTTAATCCAAGCAAGAGCAAGCTCTATTATTTTGTCTCAAGATCCTATACCACCGTCTTGGAGGACTTCAGATTTATTATCATTAATCACTATTTTTTTCATCCCTACCACCCCAAATTTTGCACACAAAATCACCCCCGTGAAAGCAAAAGACCAGCAGGAGATGCAACATTCTCCCCAGTGAAAAACAGAGGTGCCACGCGTAACACTAAGAGACAACACAGTAAGTGTCAGGGGAAAAAGACTGTTCAACTGTCGCATACATAAGAAGGATTACCAATAGACACCTGCTTCTTCAAAATGGCGCTGGGACAGTCCCAAAAGTCAGTCCCTGACCAGCCGTCTGTGGTTATAACATCGGTTTACGTGTGGTCCCCAGCAATAAAACAGCCTGATTGATCAACCCTGATCCACCACGAGGCCTGGATCACAGACCGGGGCGCCGGGGGTGGCGTTGATTATTTTGCCCCGAAACCCTCTCCAGCTATTACTCCAGGTATACCCTAGCAAAAACCTCCTTTACAACCCCCTCCTGATTGTTAAAAGTTATGTAGAGTACATCACACATTTCATTTAAGGAAAAAATGGTCCATTTTTTATACTCGACCCCTAGAACAGGCCGCTTGGGGTCCTAGGTTTCCTGATGATCTGTCACCTCCCATTCTGTGGGGGGGGGGGGTGACAGCATGGTGCCAGCCCCAATATAATTGTTGATCTCTGGATCTCTCCCTGAAATTGGCAGCACCACGTTCTTCAGCTTCAGAGTATTTATAAGTATGTGCCAGCCAATGAAACACACAAGCGAAGTCCCATGCTAGGTTGTTGACCATCCTTCTAGGGTAGCAAACCGTTGCCTCCATCTGGGATGCTTTTGATATTCTCCCAATCTGTTGGGCAACGTGCTGTGGCGAGATTTCACTCGATGAAGTCACTGACTTCTTCTGCGTGATGGCATAAATCCCTTTCCGGACTGGAGCCAAAATTTGTTATCCGACGCTCTGCCGCAAAAATGCACCGATTTTGTGAGTATGTGGGTGTTTTAGGCAAAGTGCTTCACTAATCTTGGTAGTTGCCTGAAGGTCGAAGCAAGTACCCAAGGAAGAATTAAGACAGCTGAAAGAAAATTTACTGAAGCGTGGTTGCCCTCACTGCTAGAGACGAGTTTTTGCCCTTTACCTGAGGCATTGTTGACATCGTTTGTGGGCGGTTTTCCTCCCTCGCCATCCAAATAGAAAGGAAAAGGACACTTGATCATCTCCGCTTAATATGTCCCTACGTCAGATTAATATAGGCGGTTCTTCTTAAGTGAAGTGGTCGACAACCGAACATTAGCCAGCCCATCAAAGGGATGGATGTGGCTTCCTGGATGTAAAATACCATTCAAAAAGGACTTTATCCCACCAATGAGATATTGGCTAGCAGTGTGAAGTGTTAGCGTGAATGAGAGATGGTGGTGAATATTGAGGAGAGTTTGAAATGCCACTTCTAAGATTGTTTAATTGAACTAGTGATTTGAGTATATCTGCTGAAATAGCAACATTTGGATATTGAAAAGGGGAAAAGAAATTATTGTGGAGTTTGTGTCAAAAAAAGTAAAAGTGGGAGAGCTGTTAGGGTGCTGCCCACCATCATATTTATATTTATTCTACAATTTAATACAGATGGGGACGTCAGTTATGGGGCCCTGGAAAAGACGAAATGAAGTAACGGCAACCCTAGACAGTGAAAGCCCCACAGTTGCCAATCTGTCAACCAAAACGAAAATTTCACTGTCGCCGTACATGTATGGCAACACCGCACTCCTAAACAATAAAAACAACAGCGTGCAGCACTAACAGTTTATGTGAGTAATATTCACACAGGACCCCAGACTATGTACAATGGAAACGAGAACAAGAAAGTTCCCGTTGTTCCACTGTGGCAAAGGTGTGGTGGGCACCGCATTGAGAAATTACCTGTGATGTGAAGAATGGGCATACGTGAGATGAACAGGCAAGAATAAGTGATGATGATTATGAGGAATCAATAGCTAAGTTAGAGTAATTTTAACATTGTGTAACATTGCCTAGGCAACGAGAGGCTACAGAGCCAGTGTTTGTTACTATAACACTAGAACATGGCGCGCGCTGTAGTAAGGTAGCGGAGCAAGAACGGTAAATACACCATATGTGAATTGTACTAAATATCGGATAACGAGGTAGCCAGTGACACAACTTAAGTGGCAAAAAATTGTTTTTCAATTATTCTATCCAGCTCTTGCAGGTGGGAGAGAACGTGATTATATACACTTGGAAAATCCCAGAGGGATTAGGTACCCAATCTTGCACAAAAAATCAATCCTATGAAGCATAGGACTCGCAGATGATGTTACGTGACTTCCCACATACATAAGGGGGATTACCAATAGACCCCCTGACTGCTTCCAAGCAAAGGCCGTACAAACACAAAGTCAATACCTGACAAGCCGGGCTGTAGGTTCAATCCGTCGGGTTTGCTGCTGCCAACATAAAAGCCTGGTTGATCAGGCCCTGATCTACCATGATCCTGGACACAGACGCAGGCCGCGGGGGCGGTGACCCCAGAAACCCTCTCCAGTATACTCAGGTATACATAGTACTACACTAACCAGTTGCAACGAATACACAACAAGTTTGAACCTTACTACAGTAATAAAGGCGTCATCGACGAACAGTTTCAACTAGTAAGTGTATCTCATAACTTTGTGCAAAAAGAACTAAGCAAGTTAAACCCAACTAAAACACTGATCCACATAACATCCCGCGGCTAAGTTCCTAAAAGATGGTACCTCCTTGAATTGGCCAATCCGCACCGGTGCCTGGTGGCTGAAGCTTTCCGTCTTCACACACGGAGGGCCCGGGTTCGATTCGCGGCTGCTGCATGTGAACAACATTTCGACACATTTCCCTTACACTGTTGTCCATGTTTCACCTAGCAAGCAAATAGGTACCTGGGTGTTTTTTATTGTTAATCTACTGTGTGGGTCGCATCCTGGGGGACAAGATTAATGACTGCCAATGGAAATAAGTTAGACAGTCTTTGATGACACTGGACTTTCTTGGGTTATCCGGGAGGATAACCTCCGAGGGTCAAAATCCTAACGGAAATCCTTATCTTATCTTTTCCTCACATAATAAATCTGATCCATCACCACCAATACCGTTCTGAAGTGATTGAAAGCGACCACAATTACTCCTATCTTCATGGAAAATAGTAGATCGGACGTCAGGAACTATAGGCCTGTTAGTATACTCAGTGTGATGTCCGAAGTTCAAGACAAGGCGGTGTAGAGTCAAGTAATTAATATATTAATGACAAAAACATTCTTCATAATTGCCAGTCTCAGGAGATCTTACTCGACCAACACATCTCTAATTAAACTGACACACTGCTTTAGAACTTAAATGTCGCTAGTGAATCTCATAGGTATTGTGACCTTAGACTAGTAAAAGGCCTTCGGTACAGTCGACCTTAATATAATATGCAAGAAGCTACAAGCTATCTGAATACATTGTAGATGGGTGAAAGTCCTACCTAAGCATCAAGAAGCAAATTGTCAAGAACAACAACATAGAATTAGAACTTCTGCAGATAGTATGTGGGGTTCCCTATTACATCCCAGGAACAAAAAGGCCTATTTTCCTGGGTGTAAATGGCAGCAAGGAGCAGAACAAACACACCTGAATGACTCTGAATTATATTTTCCTTCACCAAATACGATTATAAGTATTTACAAGTATGTACACTATATACAGTTAGAAATACATGTGTACAACACGGTAAATCAATAGGCAAAGACACAGCCTGGAGACAGAATACACAAACCATGTATCAACCAGCTCTAGAATGGAAATGACAAGTGTGGAAACGTGAGTGGTGACCACGCCACCTCCACAATTGCTAAACCCACCTTCTCATTGACTGAATCTAGGCACTGATCTGACCATGGGGCCCCATCGTCCGACCCTTAGCACCCGGTTCACTGCTTGGGGAGTAGCCTTTTAATGAGGGTGTGTACATGAGCCGAATAAAGGTTACATACGCTTTGAATGCCACACCGCCACCCCAAGAGGGCTCAGGAATAGGCTTCCACCTCCAGTAGGTAGAAAGTGCCTCCATGGCACTGACCCTCTCAACCATCCAACATACATACTGCCATTACATACATACCCCTCTCACCCATGTATTTATCCAACCTAAATTTGAAACTCCCCAAGGTTTAAGCTTCGGTAACCCTACTAGGTAGACTGTTCCACTCTTCAACTACCCTATTTCCAAACCAGTACTTTCCTACATCCTTTCTAAATCTAAACTTGTCTAATTTGAATTCATTATTGCAGGTTTTCTCTTGGAGAGATATCCTCAATACATTATTAATATCTCCTTTATTAATACTCATCTTACCACTTATACACTTCTATCATGTCTCCCCTCATTCTTTGTCTTACAAGTGAATGTAATTTAAGGGACTTCAATCTTTCTTCACACGGAAGATTTCTAATGCAATGAATTTATTTTGTCAATCGTCGTTGAATGTTTTCTAACGAATTTATATCCATTCTGTAAAATGGAAACCAGAAATGAGTTGGATAATCTAGGTGAGGCCTTACTAATGATGTATAAAGCTGTAGTATAACCGCTGGACTTCTGTTGCTTACACTTCTTGATATAAATCCCAGTAATCTATTTGCCTTATTACGTACGCTTAGGCACTGCTGTCTTGGTTTAAGGTTGCTGCTCACCATAACCCTCAAATCTTTTTCGCATTCTGTACGGCTAAGTTCAACATTATTAAGCTGATCGGTTATGAACATTTCCGAGCTTCAGAACTTTACATTTATCTATATTGAACTGCTTCTGCCACTTTTCTGACCACGAATTGAATTTGTCTAAATCCTTCTGAAGTTCCTAAACATCAACGTCTGAATCGATTATCCTACCCATCTTCGTGTCAGCGAATTTGCTTATGTCGCTAGTAATTCCCTCGTCAAGGTCATTTATATATATTATAAACAACAACGGGCACAAAGCCGATCCCTGCGGAACGCCACTTGTTGCAGATCCCCACTCAGACTTAACCCCATTTATGTGCACTCTCTGCTTCCTATTGGTGAGCAATGACTCGATCCATGACAGCATTTTTCCCCAATGCCATGAGCTGCCACTTTCTTTAAATTTCTGATGTGGGTACTCAATCAAAAGCCTTACAAAAATCCAAATAAATAACATCGAACTCCTTATTATAATCAACGGCTTCAAAAGCCCTACTGAAGAAAGTTAATAAATTAGTGAGGCAGGAACGGCCCCTGGTGAATCCATGCTGAGTATCATTAATCAAATTAGGCCTATCGAGATGGCTTCTTATAATCTCAGCTATAATTGACTCTAGCAATTTGCCTACAATTGAGGTTAGGCTTATGGGGAGGTAATTTGATGGTAATGACTTGTCCCCTGTTTTAAAAATAGGAATTACATTAGCCATCTTCCACAGAGATGGTTCACAGAGTTCCATTTTGCATTCCTTAAGAACCCTTGAAAAAAGCTCATCAGGACCCGGCGATTTATTATGCTTCAAATGGTCTATCTGTTTACTTGCCATTTCTCTAGTGACTGTGATATTACATAATTTATCTTCTTCAGGCCCACTAAAAAACTTAATTATTAGTGTCTTCCTGAGTGAAAACCGAGAGAAAATAATGATTAAAAATGTAACACATTTCGTTCTCTTTGTCAGTAAGATGCCCATAGTTATTTTTAAGGGGACCTATCTTATCTCTATCTTTTGTTCTGTACACCTGGAAAAAACTTTTTGGGTTAGTTTTCGAATCTTTAGCAACTTTAATTTCGTATTCACGTTGAGCTTTTCTTATCCCCTTTTTAACATCCCTCTTAATGCCAATATATTAATTCATAAGATGACCCTCACCTCTGATGCGACTATAAATTCCTTTCTTCTGCCCTAAAAGTTATTTGAGTCTGTTTTTCATCCATTTTGGGTCATTTCTATTCGATCTAATTTCTTTTTGTGGGATAAATATCCTTTGAGCAGCATGTATTGTGTTAAGAAAGCTGCCATATTGATAGCTCACTTCGTTACCCCAGTCCACAGATGATAAGTGTTCTCTAAGCCTTTTGTAATCTGCTAAGTGAAAATCTGGGACTGTTACCGAATTATCCCTACTATCGTACTTCCATTCAATGATACAGGTAATTGATTTGTGGTCGCTTGCACCAAGTTCCTCTGAAATTTCTAAATTATTAACAAGGAATTCCCTGTTTGCCAGAACCAAGTCAAGCAGGCTATTTCCCCTTGTAGGTTCTGTCACAAACTGCTTCAAAAAAAATCCTGAACTGCTTCTAAAAAGTCGTTAGATTCTAAATTCTCGGTCAAAACATTCCAATCAATGTGAGCCGTGACATGCTGTTGACGGTTCTCCTCTTCCAACGACACATGTTGTTGGATTACCTTTACTGGCAGATTCCATAGTTTCCAAACTAGAAATTTACTATAAAATTGTCTATATAATTAATTTACCTAAAGAGATAAAACAGCCTTTCAGAAGATAAATAAAGACAAATGTTATAAGAACTTCATTTATCAGTATATAATATGATACGACATCAGCATACAATAACCTGTTGAACTTTGGGCAGTTTTTTTTTTGGGCCCAAATTATATGAATAATAAAAAAAAGAAGAAGTTTTAAAAGATATTTAAAAAACATGTTCGTTGAAATTTGGACGGGGTTTTAAAAAATATTTTAATATGGTGTTTTTTGCAGAAGCTTTTGGGAAAAAAACCTATTCTTACTTTTTTTTTAAAATGTAAAGTTTAAAAATTTTTAAATTTAAAAAGAACGAAAATTTCCCGGGATGAAACTATATTTTTAAAAAAGGGATATCAAAAAATAGGAAACGAAATTTCAAAAAAAGGGAATTTTTACTATTCAAAACCAGAGAAGGCAAACTGACATTTTTTTTTTATGCTGTGATTTTTTGACCCAATTAGGCTCAATCAGAAAATCCCAAATTTTAAAAAAAATGTAAATACATATGGGGTTTCTTGGAATAAGCGTATAAAGTTTTTTTAAGATAATGATTCATTTTTTTTCCCCAAAAAATGGTAAGGAATTATTTTAAATTCGAAATTGCGAAATTTTTTATGGTTACAAAAAAATTTCGATCCGATGTTCAAAAAAAAATGTTTTTTCTTCGGCAACTTTTTTCATGACAGTTTAAAAACTTTAAACCATAGTTATTTTGAAAAAATTGGATCCAGAAAACCCCAAAGTTTCATCAAAATCCGTGATGGGGTTTGGGGCCCGGCCCCATTGACATAAAAGGGCCCCAAAAAAAATTTTTCGTTCCCCTGGGAAAAAGGGGAAATTTATATTTTTTTGGCACAAAGAAAGTAAAAAAATGGGCAAAAAATTTTTAAAGAGTAACCCTGGGGGAGTGTCCCAAAGAACTTTCATGGAACAATAAGTACGATAAAGGCCCCAAAAATTACGGGGGAACGGTTACTTTCCCTTGGGATTTGTAACCCGGGGAAAATTGAGGGGAAAGAGATACATGATAATACATTTGGGAAAAATTTCTAGAGGGATTAGTCGAAACTTGCACAAAAAATACTTTATGACAGCAAAAATTGGGAGGAGATGAAAACATTCCCCAAATGAAAAGCAGGTTGCCAGGTACCCGAGAGACAACGCAATAAGTGCCCAAGGGGCCCTTTGTTTAAAAAAATTCTTTGGGTCAAAAGGGGGCATATACAGAGGTATAAAAAGAGGGGATGGGCAGTTAAAAATCAATATAAAAAATTTGAAGAGAAAAAACAAAAAAGGGGAAATTTAAGAAAAGCAAAAAGGGGATTATGGGGGCGGGTTTCCCAAGGAATTCGAAAAACAAACCCCAAAAAGGGGTTTCTTTCAGAATACAGAAATATGATTGGGGTTTCTGTAAAGGTTTTCCCCCCTGTAAAAACTTCAAAAGTATTCCTAGGTTGGGCCCCCCTCGGGAAAAATTAAATGTATAGAAAAAAAAATTAAAAACGGGAAAAAACATAAACACTTTATTTTTTTTTAAAAAATTATAAAATTTTAAAAACACTTAAAATAAATATTAACCCTACATTAAAGAAAAATAAAAAATAAAAAATTTTAAATGATAACTAAATTCAACGTTTAATTTTAAATGTATAAAAAAACGTGGGTGTTGGTTTTGGTGACATTTGCGTGTTGTTGAAATCGTACCCAAAGCTAAAGGTTTGGGGGGGGTCGCGGGGTGTTGATGAAAAACCCCCCCGGTTCTTTTTCACAGATTTTCTAGCCTTTCAAAATCCTTCCGGGATGACAGGAAAGAGGTTTTCCCTCCATGAAGGGGGGGTTTTATATCCTGCACTTGCTTACAAAAAAACGGGTAAGGGGAAAATCAAATTTTTGGGACATCTCCAAAAGTTACCCCGTCCCCTTTCCCAATTTACTCTTTGGTTTTCGCAGGTGACCCTCCCCGTCATCCAAGAGTATGCTGGGAGCTGTGAGTCTAGTGATTACTGTTTGGCGGGGACCCCCAACACGTCCCTTTGGGGGGGGGGGGGGAAAGGGGAAAGGGGAAAAGGGTTTGAAGGATTTGGGGACTGCCCCTATTTTAACAACCCCACCCGGGAAAAAATTAAAATATCACTTTAGGGTGGGAAAAAAAAGGGGGCCCCGGGAATAGGGGGGAAGTAGATTTTACTTTTACCTTAACAAGTACCCGGCAAGCAAACTAATCACTTTTGGGGGGGGGGGGAAAAAGGGGGGGGGGGAAAAATACGGGAGTTGGATTTTACCCTCCCCTTAACAAGTAGCTGGCAATGAAACTATTGTTACTATTTACCCTCGCTACCCCTATCTTTGAATTTTTTCCCTCCCCATTTCCCAAAACCAAAAATTATAGTAAAGGGAGTAAAAGGGGAAAGAATAGGGGGGGAAAAGTTTAACATGTTAAAAGTCCCCCGTAAGGAAAACCAAATTTTCTAACTCGTCAGGGCTTTAACCAGTCGGAAAAAAATTTGGAAAGGGAACCCAATTGAAAACCCCAAAAAGGGGGGAATTTAAAAAGCCTGGAGGGAAATACCCAATCAAAAAGCGATGTTGGTTCCCCAAAAAGTTTTCTAGGTAAAAAAAAGGGTTTTTGGGGTCCTTTTTCAAAAATGAATTCTTTTCCCCAGCAAAAAAAATTTAATTTTTGGAGAAAACCCCAAAAAGGGGCAAAAAACTTTTCCTTTTTCTTTTTGGGGAAATTCGTTCCTGGGGGAAAGGGGGTTTCCGGTTGGGAAAGCAAAACAGGGAAGGGAGTACCACCATGGTATTGTGTAAAAAACCGACCCAAAAGGCCAGTTTGGGGGCACCCTTTCTCAAACAAAGGGTTTTTTTAATATCTGGAATTTTAAAGTTTTAAGGGTATTTAAAAAAGATACTTTTAAATCTCATTAAATTTTCCCCCAGCTACGTAAAAAAAGTTAAGGGGGGCCTTCACGACTTTTTTAAGGAAGTCGGATAAGTTTCCTGTAAGTCAGAAAGGTTTGGGGAAATAAACCGTGCATAAAAATTTACAAAACCCAAAGAAAGCTATGCGGACTTTTTTTTTTTTTGGGGAAATTTTAAAATTCTAAAAAAAGCTTTGACTTACTGGGGAGAGGCTTCAGACGTTATTAAGAAAGAAACAGCCCAAAGGGAAAACTAATTTTGTTATAAAGGGAAAGCATTTAAATGGGGCTTGGGGCAGGGGAGGCCATGTGAGCGAAACCCTACACAAAACTGAGGGTTAATTTTTGGGGGTATTTTTGCCCCCGGGGGATGTCAAAAAAAAGGGAATTTTTATAAAAATTAAACGGAAACATTTGGCATTTTACCCAAAACCTTTTCATCAGTCTCACGTGGGTAGAAACAGGCATTTCCCAAACCAAAAGGGCATAGTTCAAATTTTGGCTCAATTCCTTGGTGGTAGGAAAAGGGTGGTGAAAATGCTTAAAAAAAGGGTTTCTAACATTACTTTGAGGGATGCCTGCGAAATTATCAATCTCTGAAAAAAAGGGAAAAGAGTAAAAAAAATTTGTGTAAAATTGCTTTTTTAAAAAGGGGGCATATTTTTCAGATCCCCCCCGTTTTTTATAGAAATTAAGGCCTCTAAAAGTAAATTAGCAAGTATAATGGAATTATCCTCCTCCTTAACCATATACGGGTGAAAAATTATGAAGAACTAAAAGGTTTTCAATGATCTTTAGTTTTAAAAATTTGTTACCTCTGGGTCAAATGCACCCCTAAGGTGAACGGGAAGGGGTATAATTTTCGTTTGATGGGATTGTCTGTCACTAAGTCAGTTTTAGGGGATACCGTAAAGTAACACCGGGAAATATCAGTAAAGACGTCTGAAAAGTTACCCCAAAATTTGAAGTTTTCATGTCTTTTTGGGTCACCAAAGATTCATTAATATTAATTTTTGGTTTTGGCCCCCGATTGGTCAAGGGGTCCCCAAAAAATCATGATTTCCCTTCATCATAGTCAAAGTTAGGGGTGTAAATTTACCCCACATTTTTACATTCTTCAGTAGTCTTATCAATTTTCTTTGGGGGAAAAACTAAGTCAAATTATTAAGGCATTTAAAACCAAAATTTCTTCGGAAATTATTTCTTAAGGATGTTGATATGATAAACCCTTGGGTTTTCCCCCTTGACTTTATGAGGCAGTCAATTTTCCCCACAATTTTTTAAATACTTTATAGGGGCCCTTTCCATGCAATAATAATTTTTTTGACTTGTAGGAAAAAGTACCGAACTTCATCTCCTACGGGAATCAAAAAGGTTTTGTACTGGGTCCATTGAAAAGGGGGGGGTTTTAAAATTTTTTCGAACTATGTCAGAGGTCCCCTCAAGTTTGGATCAAGGGTAAAGGGGGAAAAACGGGAAAGAAGCCCTAAAACCCAGCATTTACCTCCCTTTAGTCCATAAGTATGAAGGGGATGGACAGTGGGCCTTGGCCTGTCTCCCCAAAGAGAAAGTTCAAAAGGTGAAAACCCCCAAAGAGTCACTGGGAACTTCCCCCCATGGAAAACAAAAGAAAAGGGTGGGTTTAACGATCCCAACCCCCTTAGGTTTAAGGGGGGAAAATTTTTCCTTAAAAATGGATTGAGGAACGAAGGGGGGCGGGGCGTCATCCTCCCAATACAGTGGGATATGGGTGGGGTTTGAAGAGAGGGTTTCCCCTCCAAAGGGTTGGGGTATAGATGTTGCTTTAAAGTCAGATGTGAATTGTGTCCCCGGTCAGAAAAAAATTTCTTGGGAAATGCCCCCTGGAGAAGAGGGGAAAAAGGGGCCCTTTCGGGCCACCTCTTTTAGGGGTTTAAATTGTTTTTAAGGGTATGGGCTTCGGGAAAAACTCAAACATAATCAAAAATGTTAATATATTTCTATGCCCCCCAAAATGAAAGTGGAGATAAAGGACCAACGATTTTCCAATGGTACTCTTTCAAAGGGTACCGTAAAGATTTGGCTTTTTGCCCTTTGGGTACTCGCCTGGTACCCCCGGGAGGAGGACATTTGGGCCAAACTTTACACGACCCTACAATAGGTAGTGACATTGAGGTTTTTTTTTGGCCCAAAAATGGGGTTTCCCAATTTTTTTTAAGGGTTTAAAACGATGCAAAAAAAATGTGGGGCCATGGCGGGGTCATGAGCCATTTTAAAAACAGTCCCCTTTTTTGAAAATTTGATTGGAAAAAAAAAAGGGATGGTTAGCTTCCCCATCTGAATTTAATTTGATTACTAAAATTGAAACAAGTTTCCTTTTTATATATTCAAATTTATTTGAAAATTTTTTCCCTTTTGGGTTTAACTTGTTTTTGGTTTGGGCGGCATTATGGCAATTTAAAGGGAAAAAGGGAAATTTAAAGTTGTAACTTAAAAAGGAAAGCCCTTCGATATTCTAAAGGCTTAAAAGTCGGGGAAAAACCAAAGGATGGATGTAGGAGAACCGGGCCCTTTGGTCTGACCCCTAGTCAAGACATTTAGGGAAATTGGGAAAGGTGAAAACCCTTCCCACTTTCATTAACAAGGGGGAACCGGTGACCCTAAAACCTCCCCTTTCGAAAAGTAAAACATTTGGTTTTTAATCCCACATGAATCTAAAGGGGACTTTGTCTCTCTGAATTTTTCGGGGGGCTTTTTTTTGACTTTTGGGAAAGAGGTTTCTGAAAAGTTAGTCCACCTTTGGTGATGAAAGGTAAAACCCTCAGAAGGAAAGAATGGCCCCTTTTCCCTTCCCTTTTGAAACGGGCAAGAAGTGATGGGGCTAGAACGGTTCAGCCCAAACCTTTTGAACCTTTGCCCAAATTTGAAACAAGGAGGGTAGGAAAATTTGCCCGTAGGGCCCCGAAAGTCTGAAAGTATAGCAGATGAATGAGTTTTTTTTAAAGGGGTTGGGGGAAACAGCTTATAAAGAAATAAATATACATGGCATCCAGTGTCTCGAAAAATGGTAATAAAATTAAGTCCTTTTAACTGTTCTAAACCAGAAGGGTGTTTGGTTTTACAGTTTTAAAACATTTTTAAAATTTTTTGGCCGTTCTTAGAAGGACAATCTGGACTTTCTTGCCCCTTTAAAAACCCCCCCAAAAATGCCCAAAACGGAAAAAAAAAAGCCTTTTTTATTTTCCCACTGGGGTTTTTGTTTCTTCAAATCTATAAACCCCCTTCCCTTGGGGTTTTCAAACCCTTTTAAAGGTCTTTTAAAGGAAATTTGTGACCCTCAGATAAGGTCTGACCCCTCAGAATTTCCCCAGTTTTTAATCGGTTTCCCTTTCTCTGATGAATGTTCGTATTGGGGGGGAAGAGCTGTCGGAACGGGTCAGAAAACCAGGGGAACCCCTTGAGAGTTTCCCAATAACTGTGTTTCAACCCTAAACCCTCTCTACCAAAAGTAAAACAAACGAAAGGTGTTTACCTGAAAAACTGCTAAAAAGTTCTGGCCAGGTTGGTAAGGTGGCAAAACCTGAAATCTTTCCTGTAAGAATTGGGGTTTTTTTTTGATATGTTTTAAAAAGGATTGCCTTCTTCGGGAGGTTTTAATTACATATGATACCTGGCAAAAATTGCATAATAAATTTAAAAAAAGGGACCAGAAATTAAACATTCCTAAAATGGTTTGCCCAGGTGGGCACAAGGGCCCCAAAAAAGGGGGGTAGCCCGGGATTTTTTTTAAAACCCGATTTGGATGAAGTTATGTTTTCCCCCCTTTGGAAGGGAAATTTAAAATTTGGTTTTGGGGAAATATGTGCCCAAATTTCACGGGTTTTTCCATTCTCCTTCATTAATTGGGTGGGTTTTGAGAAAGGGTTAAAATTTTTATTCTAATTCAAGGCGAGCTTGGTTTGGGTTGCGACCTTTTTTTCTCTCCTTTTAAAAACATATTCTTATCCCTTTTCCTTTCCCCAAGTTTCCCAAAATTTTAGCCTGTTTCCTCACGTATTTTAGCCCGTTCTCCCCATTTTAGCCTGTTCCTCACGTTCTCTAGCTCTTTCCTTTTCACGTCCCTTTTTTTTTTTCTTTCTCTTTCTAACCCTCCCTTTTTTGGATTTCTCTCTCAATTTTTCTTTTCCCTTTTTCTTCTGTTTTAAGGGTTTTCTTTTCCCCTTTTTCTTCTCTTTCCCTTTCTAACTGTCCCCTCCCTTTTCCCCTTAATTTCTCTCCCCTTTTAAGTCTTTTTCCCGGATCTTTGCACTAAAGAAAAAATTTTTAAAAATTTTTCCTGTTAATTTCCCAACTTACTTCCAAACCCTTCATCCAAAACTGGTTTTTCCTCCAAAGTTTTCAAAAAATAACTTAAACTATCAGGGGAAAAGAAACGAGAATTAAAAAAAAAAGAGGGGTTTAATTCCTGCTTCCCCTCAAATGTTTAAAAAAAACCAGAGGGCTCGATCCCTACGTCAAATTTAAAAATATGTATTAATTAAAACGAAGAGTTCTATGCCCAGCAAACCTAAGTAAAAAGAAAATAACTTTACCATCCCAAACTTCTCACCAACAAATTTAAAAGTGTCCAATGGTTCCCTTTTATAAAAATAAAGAACTCAATAAAAAAATTGGGCACTGGAAAATCTCGGGTCCTAAGTTAATTTTCCCCCAAAATGGTTTTAAGTCGAAAAAAAAAGGTGGCAAAAATTAAAAAATTATATCCCCGCCCGACTTGACTTTCAATAAATTGAGACTATAACAATCACCAAATTTTTAAATATCTGTCTGTAGTCCCCAACCCTAAAAGAAGTTACTCCCTGGCTGGTGGTTAAAACCCTCTGTGGATTCGGCGTTTTAAATTCCAATGGTAGAAATTTGGAAAGGAATTTTAATCTTGATTCAGTTTTAAATTATTCCCGGCAAGGTCCCCCACTTTTGAAGACTTTCCCCAGCCCTGAAAAACTTCAAGGTTTAGTAATTTTTAAAAGGGTGGTTTCCCCCTCAGGAAAATTAATGTATGAAAAAGAAAAAAACTGACAAACATAAACACTTTTTATTTAGAAAATATAAAAAATAAAACACTTAAATTTTGAAAAATTAAACCTTAAATTTTAAAAAAAAAATGAAAATGGGAAAAAATTTTTAAAGATTTAATGAATTCAAAGTAAAAATTTAAATTTTGGGGATATAAAAAAGTGGGTGTCCCGGTGTTTTGGGGACATGCGTGTTGTTGAAAAACCCTATCCATTGCTGAAAGATGGGGGGGGGGGCGCAGGGGTTGTGACAATCCACCGGCCCCTTTTCTTTACAGATTTTTAGCCGGGTTTATTAAACCCTTTAGAGACAGGGGAAAACAGGTTTTCCCCCATTTCCCAATGATGAGGGGTTATATTCTGTACTTTTCATAAAAAACAGGGAAGTGAATTTAAAATTTTGGGGAAAATTTCCCAACGTTAATCCCCTCCTTCCCCTTCAATTTTTAAATCCCTTGTTGGCAGTGACCCTCTCTTTCATCCAAGAGTATGCTGGGAGCTGTGAGTCTAGTGATTACTGTTTGGACGGGCCCACACATCACCTTTGGGGGGGGGGGGGGAAGGGGGGGGAAGGGTAGAGGAAAACTAACTGACCCTACCTTAACAAACAGCCGGCAATCAAACCCCTTTACTTTAGGGGGGGGGGAAAAAGGGGGGGGAAAATCAGGAGCTTTACTTACCTTTCTTAACAATACCGGAAGCAAACTATCACTTTCGGGGGGGGGGAAAAAAAGGGGGGGGGGGAATAGCGGAGTGGAAATTACCCCACCTTAACAAGTGCCCGGCCAAAGAAACTATTTGTTTTATATTCTTTCCCTTTGCTACTCCTATCATTGAACTTTTTCCCCCACAGGGACAGAAAGGTCCCCTCAGAAATACTCAGGTCAAATCACTGACAGTGATAAGGATATGTGTGAAATTTTTCAATAATTTCTTTCTTTTCTGTTTTTTTCCCGGAAAAAAACAGCGAAATTTTTGAAAAAATAATTTTTGTAGATCAGGACATAATAAACATGCATGATTGCGGTAACAAATGACATGGTTCCTCAGACAAAAAGAGAAATTTAAAAACCTAACTAATTCCCCCGGGCCCCGATGAAAATGTTTTTTCAAGGGGTTAAAGGAATGTAAAGGGAAATTAGAAACCTTCGGCTAAACTTTTCGCATAATACAAACTGGCATAGTTTCCTGATAATGGAAAAGGGGAAATTGATACCCATTTACAAAGCCGGTGCAGGTCCCCTTTGCTTCGAACTATAGAAAAAATAAGCCTTACCTCCCTAGTGGAAAATTTATGGAATAAAAAAATTATCGAAGCAATTGTAGCCATTTTATTGAATAAATTGATTTTAAAGAATCGGGACAGGTTTTTTCAAAGGGGCGTTTCCCCGCTTAAAAAAATTTTACTAGCTTTTTTTTCACTAAGGTGTTTGAAAGGGGGTTGATCATGGTAATGAAAGTGAAAATTGTGTATATGGGGTTCTTAAGGCTTTCGAAAAGTTCCACACCAGAGGCTATTGAGGAAAATTAAAGGGGAAAAACGGAATAGGGGGAGAAATTTTTTTCCCGGGGAAGGCAAGACTGACGAAAAGGCAACAGGATTTTATAAATGGGGAGAAATCAGAAAGGGGGCCGTCAAAAAGCGGTTTTTCCCCAGGGGTCCGTGTTTGGGGTCCCCGGTTGTTGTTCACAATTTACGTAAAAAGGGCAAAAAATGAGGGAATCAATAGCGACATAAGCAAATTTGCTGATGACTCCAAAATGGGCCTCCAATTCATTCTAAGGAGGGCTCCTAGAGCACTCCTGGATGTTTTTAATAGCTACTGCAAAGGGTTGGGAAAAAGTGAAAAGATGGGAGTTTAAAAAATAGGGCAAAGCAAAGTTCTAAATGTTGGAAGGAAAAAAAAACAATGGCCACAAAAAAACTAGATTTTCAATACTACAAATTGAGAAAAAGGGTTTAAGGGGGTTCTGGTTAGCAGTTTAATTTTAAAACCAAAACAAAAAAGTGCATTTTGTGTTCGCCCAAAAAAGCTAACAGAATCTTGGTTCATAACTAGAAATTTTAAATAAAAAGTCCTAGGTTTTTTTTTAAAAAGAATGGTAAAGTACAGAGGAGGAAGGCCAAAAATTTATCCCATTGGGATCAGAAATCTTCCCTACGAGGATGACTGAGGGCCCCGAATATTTCACTCTTCGAAAGGCGTAGAATTAGGGGGATTATGTTTGAAGGGGGTATAAAAATGGAAAAAAGGATTAAATTAAAGGGGGTGTAAATAAAAAACCGTGCTGAAAATTTTAGAAAACAGGGAATCCAGCAAAGGTTTTCAAATTGGAAAAATTCAGATTCAGGAAGGATATAGGAAAGCACTGGTTTGGTTTGTAGGGGTCGTGGATGAGTGGGGAAAAAATCCCCAGTACAGTTATTTAGGCCTTTAAAAAATTGTGGGGTTTTTAAAAAAAGGTTAGATAAATAATTTAGTGGGTGAGGGGGGTGTGAGTTTTGACCCGACTAGCTTTGCTACTAGGTTGATGTCGTGTTTTTGGGGGAAAAGGGCCCGACTAAAGGGTAATGGGCCAATCCGGGGGGAGGGCATGGAAACCCGCCTCGCATGGGGGCCAAATTGACCCGCTGCAGTGTTCCCTTTCCTTCCTTTTGGGTTTTTTGTAGCACACATTTCTTTGTTAATATGTATCACACATGCTTTGTTTTATGTACACACATGCTTTTGTTCATGGACCCCACATGGGTTTTTTACTATTTTATACACATGCTTTGTTTTCAAATGTATACACATATTTTGTTAATATGTATTTACACATACTTTGTTACTATGTATCACCAAAGCATTGTTTATTAGTACACACATGCATTTTTTACTTTGTTTCCACAATGCATTGTTACTATGTATTTACCATGCTTTGTTATTTGTATCACACCCAAATTTGTTTTCTATGTTTTACAATTCTTTTTTACTTTTGTATTCCCCATCATTGTTACTATGTATCACACAATGGGGGATTGTTACTATGTTTTCACACATTCTTTGTTTCTATGTTCACCATGCTTGTTACTATGTATTAAACATGTTTGGGTTTCTATGTATACCATGCATTGTTTTTTTATGTATCACAAGCATTGTTACTTTGTTTCACAATCATTGTTCTATGGGATCCACTGCTTTTTTACTTTTTTAAACACCATACTTTGTTACTATGTAAACACACATACTTTGTTACTATTATACACATACTTTGTTTTCAAAGTATCACACATATTTGTTACTATGTATCAAAATGGGTTGTTATATGTAAACAAAACAATTTGTTACCCATGTATCAACCCCTACTTTGTTAAAAATTTTATCAACAATTTTGTTTTCTATTTTCACACATACTTTGTTATATGTTTTTAAATGCATTGTTTCAAGTATCACACCCCACTTTGTTTCTATGGGCTCACACACAACTTTGTTATAAAGTATCAACTGCATTGTTTTTATGTATCACCATAATTTGTTACTATTATCCCCAAAATACTTTGTTTTATGTACACACCACTTTTTTATAGTAAAACACTCCCTTTTTTACTATGTATCCCCACATAATTTTTTACAAAGTATCAACAAACTTTGTTACTATTTTTATCCACTTTCTTTTTTACTATGTATCCCCATAATTTTTTAATATGGGATACAACCAAATTTGTTTTATGTATCCCACAAGCATTGTTTTCTAGTATACCACAACCCTTTTACTAAAGTATCACACAATTTTTTTACTATGTATCACACATGGGATTTTTACCCATTATAAACATACTTTGTTAAATATGTACAACATACTTTTTTTATATTTATCACACTCACTTTGTTAAAAAATGTTTTCCCTCACTTTGTTTCTTTGTTAAAACACATTTCTTTGTTTTCTAAAGATCACACACACTTTGTTACTTGTTTTCAACACACTTTGTTTCTATTATCAAAACCCCAAATTTTTAAATATGTTCACACCTCCCTTTTTTACATGTATCACACACACTTTTTTACTTGCCCCCAAACCCTTTTTTTGGTTGCAGGGGGCGAGTCCAAAAGTCCTGGCCCCCCCTCTTCGCTGATTGCTACTAGGTCCTCTCTCTCCCTGCCCCATGAGCTCTATCATACCTCGCCTTAAAACTATGTATGGTTCCTGCCTCCACCACATCACTTTCTAGGCTATTCCACGGCCTCCTGACTACTCTATGACTGAAGAAATTACTTCCTAACATCCCTTTGATTCATCTGAGTCTTCAACTTCCAATTGTGACCTCTTGTGTCTGTGTCCCATCTCTGGAACATCTCGTCTTTGTCCACCTCGTCTATTCCGCGCAGTATTTTATATGTCGTTATTCATGTCTCCCCTGACCCTCCTGGCCTCCAGTGTCGTCAGGCCGATTTCCCTCAACCTTTCTTCATAGGACAATTCCGTAGCTCTGGGACTAGTCTTGTTGCAAACCTTTGCACTTTCTCTAATTTCTTGACGTGCTTTGACTAGGTGTGGATTCCAAACTGGTGCTGCATACTCCAGTATGGGCCTGACGTAGATGGTGTACAGAGTCTTAAAACGAATTCCTTACTGAGGTATCGGAACGCTATCCGTAGGTTTGCCAGGCGCCCGTATGCTGCAGCAGTTATCTGATTGATGTGCGCCTCAGGAGATATGCTCGGTGTTATACTCACCCCCAGATCTTTTTCCTTGAGTGAGGTTTGCAGTCTTTGGCCATCTAAACTATATTGTGTCTGCGGTCTTCTTTGCCCTCCCCAATCTTCATGACTTTGCATTTGGCAGGGTTAAATTCAAGGAGCCAGTTGCTGGACCAGGCTTGTAGCCTGTCCAGTACTCTTTGTAGTCCTGCCTGATCCTCGTCCGATTCGATTCTTCTCATTAACTTCACATCGTCTGCAAACAAGGACACTTCTGAGTCTATCCCTTCCGTTATGTCGTTCACGTATACCAAGAACAGCACAGGTCCTAGGACTGACCCCTGTGGAACCCCGCTTGTCACACACACACTTTGTTACTATGTATCACACACACTTTGTTACTATGTATCACACACACTTTGTTACGATGTATCACACACACTTTGTTTACTATGTATCACATCACACTTTGTTACTATTGTATCAACACACACTTTGTACTATGTATCACACACACTTTGTTACTATGTATCACACACACTTTGTTACTATGTATCACTACACACACTTTATTACTATGTATCACACAAACTTTGTTACTATGTATCACACCAAACTTTGTTACTAACAGCAGCACAATGCACCACTAGTATCTTAGTTCATTGTTCCAGGGTTGCTGAGGTCTCACTTTATGTACACAGAGTCCCAACTAAGGATTTTGTGTATTGTGTATTTTGTTATTCACTGGCTTTAGTCTTGACTGTTCTACATAGTCTCTTTTTTGACAGAGTTTTTTAATGGTAGTCTGGAGCTTGTTGCTACGTTAAAGTTTTTAATAACTATTTTGTTGTTAAAAGAATTTCACTTAGGTCCTTAACGATTCAGGCACATAACAATCAGTTAATCCTTAACAACGCAATAGTAAACACAATCCCGACCTCAACTTTCAAAATTTCCCTTATTCATAAAAAGATAAAAGAAGGGTACAGCAAAATTATTATCACTCATACTTTAAGAGTTTCCACAGCTCGACTGGTAGCGCACTCAGCTCAAACACTAGTGTCCGCGGTTCTTTCCCAATTACGAGTAGAAACCTGAGCATGTTTCCTTAACGTGTTTTCTTTTCAACCTTTAGCGAAAATCCCAAGGGTTAGCCGCCTGGTGTGGTCGCATGTGGGTGCGTCGCTGTGGTGTGCGTCGCATGTGGTGTGGTGCATGCTGGGTGTGCGCGCATGTGGTGTGGTCGCATTGGTGTGCGTCGCATGCTGGTTGCGCGCATGTGGTGTGCGTCGCATGCGGGGTACAAGTTACCAAAGTTGCCGAAATCCTCTGCGACTCGGTCCCCCTATTATATGTCACTGATGCTCTTGGTCTTATTGCTGTATCTGTAGTATTGTAGAAATAAAGATTTTTTTTTATTATTATTGTCCCTTTATATATATATATATAATAAATTTATATTTATATATTTTAATATATATATATTATTTATATTTATTGTATTTTTTTATATATATATAAATATATATATTTATATATATTTTTAATAAACAGTGCACCATACGGAAACAGGGGTTACAGAGAAAGATGGCAGTCAGCGGACTCATGTGCTTTTTGAGAGACGGGCAAGATTCCCCGGAGAATCTTTCCACTCCCGCCCCAAATGCCACAAACTGGTTTTCCCCAATAATAAAACCTTTTTCTCCTTGGGGTTGATAAAAAAATCGTTTGAGTGGTCAGAACATACAGGAGGAGATTGACATAGTTTGAATCCATACTTGAGGCTGACTGACGTGCCCGGGCTGGGAAAGAAACTTGGCTTGTGAACCAGTCTGTCCAGCTTATGTAGTATTTTCTGCTGAGTAGACAAGAGCGCTACCTGGGAATCTTGCCAGTCTCTCAGTAGCAGTATCGAATCCTGCTGACTTCGATCTTTCTCTCTCTCTTTCTCTCTCTCCCTGGATCCAGAAAAACACTGTTGGATTAAGAACTGATACGTACAAACATGACGGCCAAGATTGATTATATACTCAAATACCTACCTTGTTAAATGAGTTGTTGTTGTAGCTGTTATTGCTGTTGTTGCTTTCTTATTACTGTTCTTGTCGTCCCCGCCATTGTCATTGTTGTTGCTTTCTTATTGCTGTTCTTGTCGTCCCCGCCATTGTCATTGTTGTTGCTTTCTTATTACTGTTCTTGTCGTCCCCGCCATTGTCATTGTTGATGATTATATGTTTACTACTAATTACTAATATTATTATTATAATTACTTAAAATATTTAAAAGGAATTTGTTAGTTCTATAAGAACGGATTTTTATAAAGTTACATTCATTTTATCTTCGCAGCTTCAGTTTTTGTTTCAGATATAATAAAAGTTGTGACTGCCATTAACACTTATACTCATTGTTTCCAGACAAAGTGACGTACCTGTGTCAGCTGGTGTTCCTTACAGTGGCGGAGGAGAAGACTGTGTGAGCAGTGTCACCCACTACACAAACTTTCATTGTTGTGTTGTGGGAATGACGAGGATTACTGTGCCGTAGATTCAGTAGCATGATGCAGTGTGTTTAATAACTTTAACCTGGACCAGTTCATAGTAAATGTTAGTATTTTTAATGTTGTAATAATGTTTTTCACAGTGGGACTACAGCAGGAGGGTTACAGGTGGTTACAAGTCTTGTAGATTACAACACCATAGAGGTACATTGTGCCAGTGAGACAGGGTTGTGGTTACGCCTTGGCAAGGATTTTATTAAAAAAAAAACCGAACCTGGCTCCCATTTCATCAGGATGTTCAGAACAAATCTCAATGCATTTCTCATGGTTTTTGTGAAATGTTTCTCAGCTTCTGTGTTATTAAACTGTGTGACATTTTGAAATGGTTGTAGCAGTTCCTCCTCTCTCAGCCAACCTTGAGGCAGCTGATAGTCTCTCAGCCAAGCTAGAAGCACCTGAAAGTCTCTCAGCCAACCTTGAGGCAGTTGATAATCTCTCAACCAATTAGAGGCAGCTGATAGTCTCTCAACCAAGCTTGAAGCGACCGATAGTTTCTAAAATTCTCTCGGCTGCAACAATATAAT
Source organism: Cherax quadricarinatus (assembly GCF_026875155.1). NCBI lineage: Eukaryota > Metazoa > Arthropoda > Malacostraca > Decapoda > Parastacidae > Cherax > Cherax quadricarinatus. Next base: position 37,704,247 of record NC_069439.1, on the reverse strand, counting down.
CTAGTACCCTTCTGCGAGATTTTTTCCATTAAGATTTAAGTAATTTTCTTCACTTCCTCAAATTAACAAGTCACATTCTCGTCCAGTACTTCCTTCTCTCTTCAAATTTGTCTTAACAACCACCAACAACAATAATTTACAACTACAACTTACATTCTAACAACAACAATAACTTACACTCACCAACTTTCAAACTCACAACAGTAATTTACAACCACGAAAATTTCACTCTCACAACAACAATAACTTACAACCATCAACTTTCACTCTCAAACAACAATAACAACCAAACACTTTCACTCTCAAAACAACAATAATTACAACCAAAATACTTTAAAATTCCACCCAAAAGGAACTTTCAACCACCCAAATTTTACTCTACAAAACCCTACTTACAACCACAACTTTCATTCTCAAAACAACAATACTTTCAACCATAACTTTCACTCTCACAACAACTTTTAAACTTACAACCAACAACTTTCACTCTCACAACAGCAATAACTTACAACCAACAACTTTCTCTCTCAGAAAAACAACAATTACAACCACCCAAATTTCACTCTCACAACAAAATAAACTTACAAACCAAAAACTTTCATCTCACAACAACAATAACTTACAAAACCCCCAATTTCACTCTCACAACAATAATTACAACCAAAAATTTTCACTCTCACAACAACAACAAATTACAAAAAAACAACTTTCACTCTCACAACAACAAAAACTTACTAAACCCAAAAACTTTCACTCTCACAACAACAATAACTTACAACTACCAACATTCACTCTCACAACAACAATAACTTACAACCATCAACTTACTTTCACTCTCAAAGCAACAATAACTTACAACCAACAACTTTCACTTACACAACAACAATAACTTACAACCAACTACTTTTACTTCCACAACAAAAGCAACTTACAATCACCAACTTTCTCTATCACAACAACTATAACTTACAACGATCAACTTCCCCTCTCACAACAGCAATAACTTACAACCAACAACTTTCTCTCTCAGAACAATAACTTACAACCAAAAACTTTCACTCTCACAACAACAATACCTTACAACCAACAACTTTCACTCTCACAACAACAATTACTTAGAACCACCAACTTTCACTCTCACAACAAAAATAACTTGCATCCACCAACTTTCACAACAACAATAACTTACAACCACCAAATTTCACTCTCATAATAACTAACTTTCAACCAACAACTTTCACTCTCACAACAACAATTACTTATAACCACAAACTTTCACTCTCACAACAACAATTACTTATAACCACAAACTTTCACTCTCACAACAACAATAACTTATAACCACCAACTTTCACTCTCATAACAACAATAACTTTCAACAAACAACTTTCACCCTCACAACAACCATAACTTACAAACACCAACTTTCATTCTCTCAACAGCAATACTTACAACCAGTGACTCTCACTCTCACAACAACAATAACTTGCAACTAACAACTTTCTCTCTAAGAACAACAATAACTTCAACCACCAACTTTCACTCTCACAACAACAATAACTTGCAACCACCAACTTTCACTCTCACAACAACAATAACTTGAAACCACCAACTTTCACTCTCACAACAACAATAACTTACAACCAACAACTTTCCCCTCTCACAACAACAATAACTTACAACCAACAACTTTCACTCTCACAACAACAACAACTTACAAAAAACTACTTTCACTCTCACAACAACTATAACTTACAACCATCAACTTTCACTCTCACAACAGCAATAACTTGCAACTAACAACTTTCTCTCTCAGAACAATAGCAACTTACAACGAACAACTTTCACTCTCAGTACAACGATAACTTAAACAACCAACAACTTTCACTCTCACAACAACAACAACTTACAAAAAACTACTTTCACTCTCACAACAACTATAACTTACAACCATCAACTTTCACTCTCACAACAGCAATAACTTGCAACTAACAATTTTCTCTCTCAGAACAATAGCAACTTACAACGAACAACTTTCACTCTCAAAACAACAATAACTTTCAACCAATAACTTTTTAGTCTCACAACAACATTAATTTACAACCAATTACTTTAACTTCCACAACAAAAGCAACTTACAACCAACAACTTTCACTCTCACAAAAACAATAACTTACAACCACAAACTTTCACTCTCAAAGCAACAATAACTTTCAACCAACAACTTTCACTCTCACAACAACAAAAATTTATAATCACCAACTTTCACTCTCAAAACAAAAATAACTTTCAACCAATAACTTTTACTCTCACAACAAATATAACTTAAACCAACTACTTTAACTTCCACAACAAAAGCAACTTACATCCACCAACTTCCACTCTCACAACAACCATAACTTACTAACACCAACTTTCATTCTCTAAACAACAAAACTTACAACCAGTGACTTTCATTCTCACAACAACTATAACTTATAATCAACAACATTCACTCTCACAACGGCAGTAACTTAAACTAACAACTTTCACTCAAAACAACAATAACTTACAACGATCAACTTTCACTCTCACAACAACAATACCTTACAACCAACAACTTTCACTTCAACAACAATAAACTTACAACCCAAAAACCTTTCACTCTCTCAACAACAAAACTAACAACAAACACTCTCATCTCACAACAAACAAAACTTACAACCAACAACTTTTCAGTCTCACAAAAACAATAACTTAAAGGCCAACTACTTTCACTTCCACAACAAAAGCAACTTACAGTCACCAATTTTCTCTTTCACAGCAACCATAACTTACAACCAGAAACTTCCATTCTCACAACAACAATTCTTACAAACACTAACTTTCACTTCACAACAAACTATAACTTACAACAACAAATTACACTCTCACAAACAGCAATAACTTGCAACCAACAATTTCTTTCTCAGAACAATAACATCTTACACCAAACAAATTTCATTCACAAAACAACAATAACTTACAACCAACAACTTTCAATCTCACAATAACAATTACTTACAACAATCAACTTACTTTCACTCTGACAACAACAATAACTTACAACCTACAACTTTTACTCCCCCAACAACAATAACTTACAACCAACAGCTTTCACTCTCACAACAACAAAATTTCTTAAAAACCCCCCAACTTTTACTCTCACAACAACAATTACTTACAAACATTCAACTTACTTTCACTCTCACAACAACAATAACTTGCAAACACACCAACTTTCTCTCTCCAACCCAACAATACTTCCCAACAATCAACTTACTTTCACTCTCACAACAACAATAAACTTACAATAACAACTTTCACTCCCCACACAACAATAAACTTTTCAAACCAAATACTTCGCTTCCACAGCAAAAGCAAACAAACCAACAACTTCACTCTCAGAACAACGATAACTTACAACCAACAAACTTCACTCCCCACAGCAACAATACCTTACAAACCCAAAAACTTTCACTCTCACAACAACAATGACTTACAACCAGCAACTTACTTTACTCTCAAAACAACAATACTTTCAACCAACAACTTTCCTTCTCACAAGAACAAAATTTCTTAAAACCACCAACTTTCACTCTCACAACAACCTAACTTACAACCACGAACTTTCTCTCTCAACACAACAAAAACTTTGACCACTAACTTTAACTCTCACAAAAACAATATTTACAACCAAACAACTTGCTTTCAACTCTCATAACAACAATAGCTTTCAGCAACAGCTTCACACTCACAAAACAATAACTTAAAACCAATAAATTAACTTCCAAACAAAGCAACTTACAAAAAAAAACAATATCCTCTCACAACACCATAATTACAAACACCAACTTTCATTGTCTCAACACAAAAATTACAACCAGTGACTTTACCTCTCGCAACAACTATAACTTACAACCAAGAACATTCACTCCTACAACAGCAGTAACTTACAACCAACGACTTCTCTCTCAGAACAACAACTTACATCCAACAACTTTCACTCTGGAACAACAGCGAAAAACTTACAACCAAAAATTTTCACTCTCACTACAACAAAAACTTACACCCAACAACTTTCACTCTCACAACAACAATAACTTACAACGACCAACATTCACTCTCACAACAACAAATTTCTTACAACCACCAACTTTTACTCTCACAACAACAATTATTACAACCAACAACTTTCACTCTCAACAACAATAACTTACAACTAACAACTTTCACTCTCAAAACAACAATACTTAAAAAACCAACTTTCACTTTCACAACAACAATAACTTACAACCACTAACTTTCACCTCAAAACATCAATAACTTGCAATCACCAACTTTCACTCCACAACAACAATAACTTACAACCAACAACTTAATTTCACTCTCAAAACAACAATAAATTACAACCAACAGCTTTTTACTCTCACAACAACAATTACTTACAACCACCTCTTTAACCAACAACAACAATTACTTACAACCTCAACTTACTTTCACTCTCACAACAACAATAACTTGCAACCACCAACTTTCACTCTCACAGCAACAATTACAGTCATCAACTTACTTTCCACCCTCAAAACAACAATAACTTACAACCAACACCTTTCACTCTCACAACAAGAAGAACTTACAACAAACAACTCTCAATCTCACAACAACTTATAAAAAACAACTTTCACTCTAAAAAAAAACAAACACTTTTTTAAACCCAAAAACTTTCACTCTCACAACAACAATAACTTACAACCAACAACTTTCAGTCTCACAACAACAATAACTTAAAGCCAACTACTTTCACTTCCACAACAAAAGCAACTACAGTCACCAATTTTCTCTTTCACAACAACCATAACTTACAACCAGAAACTTCCATTCTCACAACAACAATTCTTACAAACACTAACTTTCACTCTCACAACAACTATAACTTACAACCAACAAATTTCACTCTCACAACAGCAATAACTTGCAACCAACAACTTTCTTTCTCAGAACAATAACAACTTACAACCAACAACTTTCACTCTCAGAACAACGATAACTTACAACCAACAACTTTCACTCTCACAACAACAATACCTTACAACCAACAACTTTCACTCTCACAACAACAATAATTTACAACTTACTTTCACTCTCAAAACAACAATAACTTTCAACCAACAACTTTCCCTCTCACAACAACAATTACTTAGAACCACCAACTTTCACTCTCACAACAACAATAACTTACAACCACGAACTTTCTCTCTCACAACAACAAAAACTTAGAACCACCAACTTTCACGCTCACAACAACAATAACTTACAACCAACAACTTACTTTCACTCTCAAAGCAACAATAACTTTCAACCAACAGCTTTCACTCTCACAACAACCCTAACTTACAACCTACAACATTCACTCTCACAACGGCAGTAACTTACAACCAACAACTTTCTCTCTCAGAAGAACAACTTACAACCAACAACTTTCACTCTAAGAACAGCAATAACTTACAACGAAAAATTTTCACTCTCACAACAACAATGACTTAAAACGACCAACTTTCATTCTCTCAAAAACAATAACTTACAAGCAACAACTTTCACTCTCACAACAACAATAAGTTACAACCAACAACTCTCACTCTCACAACAACAACAACATACAAAAAACAACTTTCACTCTCACAACAACAAAAACTTACACCCAACAACTTTCACTCTCACAACAACAATAACTTACAACTAACAGCTTTCACTCTCACAACAACAATTACTTAGAACCACCTACTTTAACTCTCACAACAACAATTACTTACAACCAACAACTTTCACTCACAACAACAATAACTTACAACTATCAACTTTCACTCTCACAACAACAAATACTTAGGACATCCAACTTTCACTTTCACAACAACAATAACTTACAACCACGAACTTTCACTCTCAAAACAACAATAACTTGCAACCACCAACTTTCACTCTCACAACAACAATAACTTACAACCAACAACTTACTTTCCTTCTCTAAACAACAATAACTTACAACTACCAACTTTCACTCTCACAACACCAATTACTTACAACCACCAACTTTCATTCTCAAAACAACAATAACTTACAAACAACAACTTTCACTCACAACAACAACTTACAGCCAATTACTTTCACTTCCACAACAAAAGCAACTTACAACTATCAACTTTCACTCTCACAACAACAATAACTTACAAACACTAACTTTCACTCTCACAACAACAATTCTTACAAACACTAACTTTCACTCTCACAACAACTATAACTTACAACCAACAACTTTCACTTTCACAACAGCAATAACTTACAACCAACAACTTTCTTTCTCAGAACAATAACATCTTACACCCAACAACTTTCATTCACAAAACAACAATAACTTACAACCAACAACTTTCAATCTCACAATAACAATTACTTACAACAATCAACTTACTTTCACACTGACAACAACAATAACTTACAACCTACAACTTTCACTGCCACAACAACAATAACTTACAACCAACAGCTTTCACTCTCAGAACAACAATTACTTACAACCACCACCTTTTACTCTAACAACAACAATATCTTACAACCATCAACTTACTTTCACTCTCACAACAACAATAACTTGCAACCACCAACTTTCACTATCACAACAACAATTACTTACCAACCACAATACTTTCACTTCAAACAACATTAACTTACAACCAACAATTTTCACTTTCAAAACAACAATAACTTACAACCAATTACTTTCACTTCCACAGCAAAAGCAACTTGAAACCAACAACTTACTTTCTCAGAACAACGATAACTTACAAC
>NC_069439.1:37648473-37696883 GCF_026875155.1 Cherax quadricarinatus | reverse complement strand
TTTCACTCTCACATCAAGAATTACTTACAATCACCAACTTTTTCTCTCTCAACAACAATTACTTACAACCATCAACTTACTTTCACTCTCACAACAACAATAACTTGCAACCACCAACTTTCACTCTCACAACAACAATTACTTACCAACCATCAACTTACTTTCACTCTCACAACAACAATAACTTACAACTAACAACTTTCACTCTCACAACAACAATAACTTACAACCAACAACTTTCACTCTCACAAAAACTATAATTTTAGTTTATAGTTAGTTGTACTTTAGCTCATTCTAGCACAACACTTAGACATCAACTTCATTATGTTTATTAGTGACTATACTCTATATGACCAAAGTGCTTTAGCAGACCAAACCAAGTTGGGGGTGGTATTGCAATCTATTACTCTAACCAATTATCTTGTCTTAGCACCACTTGCCTTAGTGATGAATATTGGGAATACATTACTGCTAATTTTACTGTAAAAAACCTTAAGACGCCTATAACAATCGGTGCCATTTACCGGATACCTCACACAAACATCCCAAATTTCAGTGAGAAATTAAAGTCACTAATAACAAACAGACAAATGAATAAGCACCACCTTCTCTTAGCTGGAGACTTCAACATCAACCTTGGCTTACTAGATGATCAGCCTGGAACTGACTTCATCAACAATATGAACAACACACTTCTCATACCAACAATAACTAAACCAACCAGGCTCACTGAGACAAGTGCAACCATAATAGACCACATATGGACCAATATACTAGCCCCCCTTGAATCAGGGATATTCACAGATAGCACTACAGACCACTACCCTACCTTCCTCCTGACAAACATTAGTAAACCACCACTTGAATACAACAAAGTCTCATTTAGACTCCATGACGAGGCCTCAGTAAGGAAGTTCACAGCTGACCTAGAGACTGTTGACTGGCCTACAGAATTCTCCAAGGACAATGGTATTGATGACTGGACAGACATTTTTCTTAACAAATTACTTAGACTATACAACAAACATTTGTCCTATAAAAACAAAACAGATCACAAACAAACGGCTTGGTTGCCCAAGGCTAACCAGCACCATTCTGAATCCATTGACAAGAAACACCAATATGAAAAGCAATATAGACAGGGCTTAATACACAAAGATATTCTTAAACACTATTCATCAGCTCTCACCAAAGTAATAAAGAAAGCCAAACAACTATACTACTCCAGTAGATTCACAGACACTAGAGGAGATATAAAAAAGACCTGAAAACACTCTCTCAGATTCTAGGGACCCACAAACTGAGAAAAACCAAGAATATTGTCCTAACTAAACCTAATGAAACACCACTACATCCCACTGACACAGCTAACAAGATAAACGACTTCTCTCAACCATAGGATCTAATCTCGCCAGTAAAATCCCACATACCAATGCCCATGCCAGGGACTACCTAGATGGGAATTTCCCTAATTCCTTCTATCTTGCACCAACTGAGCCCATGGAAGTCACCGAAATTATAAAGTCACTTAAAAATAACTCGGGGAATCTGTCTCATGTCCCACCATTACTGTACAAGTGAGCGGCCCATGTCCTTTCGCATGCTATTTCATTACTTTTTAACAAGTCACTAGAGACTAGCACCTTCTCGAAACTACTCAAGATGGCAAGGGTTACACCAATACATAAAGGTGGTGACCCTACAGACTTAAACAACTATAGGCCAATATCTAACTTACCATTGCTATCCAAAATCTTTGAGAAACTCGTGCACAGGAGACTGTATTCATTTATAACGGGTCAAAACATACTCAACCCCTGCCAATTTGGATTCAGGAAAAATAAAAGCACTAATGATGCAATCATAAAAATGCTAGATCTGCTGTACACAGCATTGGAAAATAGGAATATCCATAGGAATTTTTATTGATCTAAGAAAAGCTTTTGACACAGTAGACCACGACATCCTACTCCACAAACTTGATCATTACGGTATAAGAGGCCATGCACTTGCTTATTTCAAATCTTACATTACTAATAGGTATCAGTATGTCACCATTAAAGACACAGCATCAGCAACACGGCCAATTGATACTGGAGTTCCGCAGGGAAGTTTCCTTGGTCCCCTGCTCTTCCTCATATACATCAATGACCTTCCAAACGTATCCCAACACCTGAAACCCATTCTCTTTGCTGACGACACGACTTATGTCATCTCTCACCCTAAATCTTGCCACCCTCAACACCATTGTGAATGAGGAGCTGATCAAAATATCGACTTGGATGACAGCCAATAAACTTACTCTTAACACTGACAAAACCTACTATATTATGTTTGGTAGCAGAGCAGGAGATGCACAGTTAACATTAAGATTGACAACACGCTAATTACCAGAAATAATGGGGGCAAATTCCTAGGCTTATACCTCGACAACAACCTGAATTTCAGCACCCATATCCAGCATATAACCAAAAAAGTATCCAAAACGGTTGGAATCCTCTCCAAGATACGATACTACGTGCCGCAAAATGCCCTTCTCACACTATACCCACTCACTTATTTTATCCATACCTCACCTATGCTATTTGTGCTTGGGGATCAACTGCAGCAACACACCTAAAGCCAATAATAACCCAACAAAAAGCTGCAGTAAGAATAATCACTAAATCCCATCGCTGGCAACACCCCCCCCCACTCTTCATAGACCTAAACTTACTCCCTGTTCAGTACATCCACACTTACTACTGTGCAATCTACATCTACAGGGCCTTAAACTCTAATATCAACCTGACCTAAAACGCTTTCTTGATAGTTGTGACAGAACCCACAGGCATAACACCAGACACAAACATCTCTACATTCCCCGTGTCCGACTAAACCTTTACAAAAATTCAATGTATGTCAAAGGCCCTAAAATCTGGAATACCCTACCTGAGAACTCTAGAACTGCAGACACATTCATCACCTTCAAAACTACCATTAGAAAACATCTTATCTCCCTGATACACCCCGTCAACTAACTACACGAATACCACCTGGTGGTTCACACTTACACTCACTCACTCATTTGACCATAAACAGAAATATTAATCTCAATCTTAAAATAAGGAATCCTGTGATACTCCAATACTGAAACTATGTACTGTGCCAAAACAAAAGCATTCACATTGCTAAACTCACAAACTAGTATTTAGTCACTTAGCCATAATACCAACTTACCTCATAATTTGTAATATTTTACAATTAAGAATAAAACTAAGTATGCCCGAAATGCCTAGCCATGCTAAGCGTTCTAGTGGTACACTCTGTAATCACTATTTTAGAACATGTAAACCAAACAATAACCAAATTTCTGTAAAATCAACATTGTAATCCTTATAGAGAATAAACTTTGAATATACTTGTCCAAACTTCCCACTACTACAGATAACAGTACTTGAATTCAAAACACAATTCAGGATATAAATAATCACAATTTAAACCTAGAAGATGAATGATCACGTTGACCCTGATCTAAACCTCAATAATTTGACACCCAATCAAAACCTACTGGAAAGTAACTGCCTTTATTACACAGCATCACAAGCTACCACTATCCTAAACAATACTAAAAGTCTATCACTTCTTAACTACAACATCAGGTCCTTAAGCAAACACTATTATGACCTCCTGGCACTCCTTGAATCACTAAAGACACCCTTCTCCTGCATTATTCTTACTGAGACCTGGCTTACGCAGGACACAATAGATATCTACCCTCTACCAGGATACACAGCAATACACAACTGCAGACCATACCAAGTTGGGGGTGGTATTGCAATCTATTACTCCAACCAATTATCTTGTCTTAGCACCACTTGCTTTAGTGATGAATATGGGGAATACATTTTTGCTAATTTTACTGTAAAAAACCTTAAGACGCCTATAACAATCGTTGCCATTTACCGGATACCTCACACAAACATCCCAAATTTCATTGAGAAATTAAAGGCACTAAAAACAAACAGACAAATGAACAAGCACCACCTTCTCTTAGCTGGAGACTTCAATATCAACCTTGGCCTACTAGATGATCAGCCTGTAACTGATTTCATCAACAATATGAACAACCCACTTCTCACCACCACCAATAACTAAACCAACTAGGCTTACTGAGACAAGTGCAACCATAATAGACCACATATGGACCAATATACTAGCCCCCCTTAATTAAATCAGGGATAATCACAGATAGCACTACAGACCACTACCCCACCTTTCTCTTGACAAACATTAGTAAACCACCACTGGAATACAACAAAGTTTCATTTAGACTCCATGACGAGGCCTCAAAAAGGAAGTTCACAGCTGACCTAGAGACTGTTGACTGGCCTACAGAATTCTCCAAGGCCAATGGTATTGACGATTGGACAGACATTTTCTTTAACAAAATACTTAGACTATACAACAAACATTGTCCTTTGAAAACGAAACAGATCACGAATAAACGGCTCGGTTGCCCATGGCTAACCAGCAGCATTCTGAAATCAATTGATAAGAAACACCAATATGAAAAGCAATATAGACAGGGCTAAATAAACAAAGATATTCTTAAACACTATTCATCAGTTCTCACCAAAGTAATAAAGAAAGCCAAACAACTATACTACTCCAGCAGATTCACTGACACAAGAGGAGATATAAAAAAGACCTGGAAAACACTTTCACAGATTCTGGGGACCCACAAACCGAAAAAAAACAAGAATATTGGCCTAACTAAACCTAATGAAATACCAGTGCATCCCACTGACACAGCTAACAAGATAAACGACTTCTTCTCAACCATAGGATCTAATCTTGCCAGTTAAATCCCACGTACCAACGCCCATGCCGGAGACTATCTAGAAGAGAATTTCCCAAATTCCTTCTATCTTGTACCAACTGAGCCCACGGAAGTCATTGATATTATAAAGTCACTTAAAAATAACGCAGGGAACCTGTCTCATGTCCCACCATTATTGTACAAGCGAGCGGCCCATGTTCTTTCTCATGCTATTTCATTACTTTTTAACAAGTCACTAGAAACTAGAACCTTCCCGAAACTACTCAAGACAGCAAGGGTTACACCAATACATGAAGGTGGTGACTCTACAGATGTAAACAACTATAGGCCAATATCAAACTTACCATTGCTATCCAAAATCTTCGAGAAACTCGTGCACAGGAGACTGTATTTATTTATAACCGCACAAAACGTACTCAACCCCTGCCAATTTGGATTCAGGAAAAATAAAAGCACTAATGATGCAATTGTAAAAATGCTAGATCTGCTTAACACAGCATTGAAAAATAAGGAATATCCGCTAGGAATTTTTATTGACGTAAGAAAAGCTTTTGACACAGTAGACCATGGAATCCTACTCCACAAACTTGACCATTGTGGTATAAGAGGCCATGCGCTTGCATATTTCAAATCCTACCTTACTAATAGGTATCAGTATGTCACCATTAAAGACACAGCATCATCAACACGGCCACTTGATACTAGAGTTCCGCAGAGAAGTGTCCTTGGACCCCTGCTCTTCCTCATTTACATCAATGATCTTCCAAACATATCCCAGCACCTGAAACCCATTCTCTATGCTGACGACACGACTTATGTCATCTCTCACCCTAATCTTGCCACCCTCAACACCATTGTTAACGAGGAGCTGCTCAAAATATCAACTTGGATGACAGCCAATAAACTTACACCTAACACTGACAAAACCTACTATATTATGTTTGGTAGCAGAGTAGGTGCTGCACAACTTAACATTAAGATCAACAGCACTCTAATTGCCAGGCATAATGAGGGCAAATTCCTAGGCCTATACCTCGACAATAACCTGAATTTCTGCACCCAAATCCAACACATATCAAAAAAAGTATCCAAAACAGTTGGGATCCTCTCCAAGATATGATACTACGTGCCGCAAAATGCCCTTCTCACACTATACCATTCACTCATTCATCCATACCTCACCTATGCTATTTGTGCTTGGGGATCAACTGCAGCAACACATCTAAAGTCAATAATAACTCAACAAAAAGCCGCAGTAAGAATAATCACTAAATCCCATCCCTGGCAACACCCCCATCCCCACTCTTCATAGATCTAAACTTACTCCCTGTTCAGAACATCCACACTTACTACTGTGCAATCTACATATACAGGACCTTAAATTCCAATATTAACCCTGACCTAAAATGCTTTCTTGATAGTTGTGACAGGACCCACAGGCATAATACCAGACACAAACATGTCTACGACATTCCTCTTTACAAAAATTCAATGTATGTCAAAGGCCCTAAATTCTGGAACACCCTACCTGAAAACTCTAGAACTGCAGACACATTCATCACCTTCAAAACTACAGTTAGAAAACATCTTATCTCCCTGATACACCACGTCAACTAACTACATAAAAACCGCCTGGTGGTTCACACTTACACTCACTCACCCATTTGACTATAAGCACAGAAATACGTATGTTAATCTTAAAATAATGATTCCTAACTAGTCATAAGTTTGTCTGTGATACTCCAATATAGAAACTATGTATTGTGCCAAAACAAAAGCATTGGCATTGCTAAACTCACAAACTAATATTTAATCACTTAGTATTTAGTCATTTAGTATTTAGTCAACTTACTCCACAATTTGTAATAATTTAGGGTTAAGAATTAATCTAAGTTTGCCCGAAATGCCTAGCCATGCTAGGTGCTCTAGTGGCCCCCTCTGTAATTAGTATTTTATTACATGTAAACCACACAATAACCAAAATCTGTAAACCCCGCATTGTAATCCTTATAGAGAATAAACTTTGATTTGAATTGATTTGATTTGATACAACCAACAACTTTCATTCTCAGAACAACGATAACTTACAACCACCAAATTTCACTCTCACAACAACAAGAACTTACAACCAACAACTTTCATTCTCACAACAACAATAACTTTTAAGCCACAACTTTCACTCTCACAACAACAATAACTTACAACCAATCTATCTCACTCTCACATCAACAACTTACAACCAACAACTTTTGCTCTCAGAACAACGATAAATTACAACCAACAACATTCACTCTCACAACAACAACAACTTATAACCACTAACTTTCACTCTCACAAAAACAATAACTTACAATCACCAACTTTCACTCTCACAACAACAATAACTTACAACCAATAACTTTAACTCTCACAACAACAATAACAGTGTACACTGTACTAGGTGTACACTGTAGTGAGTGTACAATGTAGTGAGTGTACTCTGTACACTGTACTGAGTGTATACTGAACTGAGTGTACACTGTACTGAGTGTACACTGTACTGAGTGTACACCGTACTGAGTGTACACCGTACTGAGTGTACACTGTACTGAGTGTACACTGTACTGAGTGTACACCGTACTGAGTGTACACCGTACTGAGTGTACATTGTACTGAGTGTACACTGTACTGAGTGTACACTGTACTGAGTGTACACCGTACTGAGTGTACACTGTACTGAGTGTACATTGTAATGAGTGTGCACTGTACACTGTACTGAGTGTACATTGTAATGAGCGTACACTGTACACTGTACATTGTACACTGTACTGAGTGTACACTGCACACTGTACTGAGTGTACACTGTACTGAGTGTACACTGCACATTGCACTGAGAGTACATTTACGCTGTACTAAGTGTACTCTCTGGAGTTTACCTGGAGAGAGTTCCGGGGGTCAACGCCCCCGCGGCCCGGTCTGTGACCAGGCCTCCTGGTGGATCAGAGCCTGATCAACCAGGCTGTTGCTGCTGGCTGCACGCAAACCAACGTACGAGCCACAGCCCGGCTGGTCAGGAACCGACTTTAGGTACTTGTCCAGTGCCAGCTTGAAGACTGCCAGGGGTCTGTTGGTAATCCCCCTTATGTATGCTGGGAGGCAGTTGAACAGTCTCGGGCCCCTGACACTTATTGTATAGTCTCTTAACGTGCTAGTGACACCCCTGCTTTTCATTGGGGGGATGTTGCATCGTCCTGCCAAGTCTTTTGCTTTCGTAGTGAGTGATTTTCGTGTGCAAGTTCGGTACTAGTCCCTCTAGGATTTTCCAGGTGTATATCATCATGTATCTCTCCCGCCTGCGTTCCATGGAATACAGGTTTAGGAACCTCAAGCGCTCCCAGTAATTGAGGTGTTTTATCTCCGTTATGCGCGCCGTGAAAGTTCTCTGTACATTTTCTAGGTCAGCAATTTCACCTGCCTTGAAAGGTGCTGTTACTGTGCAGCAATATTCCAGCCTAGATAGAACAAGTGACCTGAAGAGTGTCATCATGGGCTTGGCCTCCCTAGTTTTGAAGGTTCTCATTATCCATCCTGTCATTTTTCTAGCAGATGCGATTGATACAATGTTATGGTCCTTGAAGGTGAGATCCTCCGACATGATCACTCCCAGGTCTTTGACGTTGGTGTTTCGCTCTCTTTTGTGGCCAGAATTTGTTTTGTACTCTGATGAAGATTTAATTTCCTCGTGTTTACCATATCTGAGTAATTGAAATCTCTCATCGTTGAACTTCATATTGTTTTCTGCAGCCCACTGAAAGATTTGGTTGATGTCCGCCTGGAGCCTTGCAGTGTCTGCAATGGAAGACACTGTCATGGCAGATTCGGGTGTCATCTGCAAAGGAAGACACGGTGCTGTGGCTGACATCCTTGTCTATGTCGGATATGAGGATGAGGAACAAGATGGGAGCGAGTACTGTGCCTTGTGGAACACAGCTTTTCACCGTAGCTGCCTCGGACTTTACTCTGTTAACGACTACTCTCTGTGTTCTGTTAGTGAGGAAATTATAGATCCATCGACCGACTTTTCCTGTTATTCCTTTAGCACGCATTTTGTGCGCTATTACGCCATGGTCACGCGTGTCGAAGGCTTTTGCAAAGTCTGTATATATTACATCTGCATTCTTTTTGTCTTCTAGTGCATTTAGGACCTTGTCGTAGTGATCCAATAGTTGAGACAGACAGGAGCGGCCTGTTCTAAACCCATGTTGCCCTGGGTTGTGTAACTGATGGGTTTCTAGATGGGTGGTGATCTTGCTTCTTAGGACCCTTTCAAAGATTTTTATGATATGGGATGTTAGTGCTATCGGTCTGTAGTTCTTTGCTGTTGCTTTACTGCCCCCTTTGTGGAGTGGGGCTATGTCTGTTGTTTTTAGTAACTGTGGGACGACCCACTTGTCCATGCTCCCTCTCCATAGGATAGAAAAGGCTCGTTCTTGATGAACACGGAGTTCCATGAGTCTGGCCCTGGGGCAGAGTGTTCTCCATACACTGTGCTGAATATTCACTTACACTGTACTAAGTGTACACTGTACTGAGTGTACACTGTACTGAGTGTAACCTCTACTGATTGTACATTGTACAGTGTACAGAGTGTACACTTTACACTGTACTGTGTGTATACTCTACAGTGTACTGAGTGTACACTGTACACTCTGTGTGTACACTGTTCACTGTACTTAGTGTACACTGTACTGAGCATATACTGTACACTGTATTGAGTGTTTACTGAGTGAACGCTGTACTGAGTGTACACTGTACTGAGTGTACACTGTACACTTTACTGACTATAGACTGTACTCTGTACTGAGTGTACACTGTACTGAGTGTACACTGTATTGAGTGTGCACTGTACTGTATGTACTCTATACTGAGTGTACACTCTACTATGTGTACACTGCACTGAGTGTACACTGTACTGTGTGTACATTGTAAAAGTGTACACTGTTATGAGTGTACACTGTACTGAGTGTACACTGTACACTTTGAAATTAAGACACATGTGTAACATCTGGGTATCTCTATTGTAGACGTTTCGCCATCCAGTGGCTTTATCAATACAAATTCCAGGACATAACTTGAAGATAGTAGAACTTTGTACAGAAGATGAGGTAATCAGTCCCTCAACCTTGGAGTTGGTGCGAAGAGCACGACTACGGTGATCTTCGCACCAACTCCAAGGTTGAGGGACTGATTACCTTATCTTTTGTATATAGTCCCATTGTCGTCAAGTTATGTCCAAGAATTTGTATTGATAAAGCCACTGGATGGCGAAACTTCTACAATAGAGATACCCAGATGTTACACAAGTGTCTTAATTTCATCTTGTCGGTATTATATACCATTCTTGTACAACTGTACACTATACCGAGTGTACACTGTACTGAGTGTACACTGTACTGAGTGTACACTGTACTGAGTGTACACTGTACCGAATGTACACTCTACTGAGTGTACACTGTATACTGCATACTGTGTACTGAGTGTACACTGTACTACTGAGTGTACACTGTACACTGTACTGAATGTACACTGTACACTGTACCGAGTGTACACTGTACTGAGCGTACACTGTACTGAATGTACACTCTACTGAGTGTACACTGTATACTGTATCCTGAGTGTACACTGTACACTGTACTGAGTGTACACTGTGTTGTGTGTACTCTGTACTGAACGTACACTGTACTGTGTGTACACTGCACTGAGTGTACACTGTTCTGTGTGTGCACTCTGCTGAGTGTACACTGTACTGTGTGTACACTGTACTGAGTGTACACTGTACTGTGTGGACACTGTTCTGGGTGTACACTGTACTCTGTGTACACTGTGCTGAATATACTCTGTACTGAGTGTACACTGTACTGTGTGTACACTGTACTGCGTGTACACTGTACTGTGTGTACACTGTACTGAGTGCACACTGTACTGTGTGTACACTGTTCGAGTGTACACTGTCCTGAGTGTACGCTGTGCTGAGTGTACACTGCACTGCGTGTACACTGTACTTAGTGTACACTACTGAGTGTACACTTAACAGTAAGGGAACAATTTACCCTTTACTTAGCACAGTACTGAGTGAATAGTTAACACTCTACTGCATGAACACTTAGCACAGTACTGAGTGAATAGTTAACACTCTACTGCATGAACACTTAGCACTTTACTGAGTGAATGCTTAACACTGAGAGAACACTTAGCACTGTACTGAGTGAATGCTTAACACTGAGAGAACACTTAGCACTTTACTGAGTGAATGCTTAACACTGAGAGAACACTTAGCACTGTACTGAGTGAATGCTTAACACTGAGAGAACACTTAGCACTGTACTGAGTGAATGCTTAACACTGAGAGAACACTTAGGCACTTTACTGAGTGAATGCTTAACACTGAGAGAAACTTTAGCACTTTACTGAGTGAATGCTTAACACTGAGAAACACTTAGCACTTTACTGAGTGAATGCTTAACACTGAGAGAACACTTAGCACTGTACTGAGTGAATGCTTAACACTGAGAGAACACTTAGCACTTTACTGAGTGAATGCTTAACACTGAGA
The DNA here is from genome assembly GCF_026875155.1 of Cherax quadricarinatus. NCBI lineage: Eukaryota > Metazoa > Arthropoda > Malacostraca > Decapoda > Parastacidae > Cherax > Cherax quadricarinatus. Next base: position 37,685,469 of record NC_069439.1, on the reverse strand, counting down.
AACACTTAGCACTGTACTGAGTGAATGCTTAACACTGAGAGACACTTAGCAACTGTACTGAGTGAATGCTTAACACTGAGAGAACACTTAGCACTGTACTGAGTGAATGCTTAACACTGAGAGTACACTTAGCACTGTACTGAGTGAATGCTTTAACACTGAGAGAACACTTAGCACTTTACTGAGTGAATGCTTAACACTGAGAGAACACTTAGCACTGTACTGAGTGAATGCTTAACACTGAGAGAACACTTAGCACTGTACTGAGTGAATGCTTAACACTGAGAGAACACTTAGCACTTTACTGAGTGAATGCTTAACACTGAGAGAACACTTAGCACTGTACTGAGTGAATGCTTAACACTGAGAGAACACTAGCACTGTACTGAGTGAATGCTTAACACTGAGAGAACACTTAGCACTGTACTGAGTGAATGCTTTAACACGAGAGAACACTTAGCACTTTATGAGTGAATGCTTAACACTGAGAGAACACTTAGCACTGTATGAGTGAATGCTTAACACTGAGAAACGCTTAGCACTTTACTGAATGAATGCTTAACACTGAGAGAACACTTAGCACTGTACTGAGATGAATGCTTAACACTGAGAGAACACTTAGCACTGTACTGAGTGAATGCTTTAACACTGAGAGAACACTTAGCACTGTACTGAGTGAATGCTTAAACACTGAGAGAACACTTAGCACTTTACTGAGTGAATGCTTAACACTGAGAGAACACTTAGCACTTTACTGAGTGAATGCTTAACACTGAGAGAACACTTAGCACTGTACTGAGTGAATGCTTAACACTGAGAGAACACTTAGCACTGTACTGAGTGAATGCTTAACACTGAGAGAACACTTAGCACTTTACTGATGAAATGCTTAACACTTGAGAGAACACTTAGCACTTTACTGAATGAATGCTTAACACTGAGAGAACACTTAGCACTGTACTGAGTGAATGCTTAACACTGAGAGAACACTTAGCACTTTACTGAGTGAATGCTTAACACTGAGAGAACACTTAGCACTGTACTGAGTGAATGCTTAACACTGAGAGAACACTTAGCACTGTACTGAGTGAATGCTTAACACTGAGAGAACACTTAGCACTGTACTGAGTGAATGCTTAACACTGAGAGAACACTTAGCACTTTACTGAGTGAATGCTTAACACTGAGAGAACACTTAGCACTTTACTGAATGAATGCTTAACACTGAGAGAACACTTAGCACTGTAGAGTGAATGCTTAACACTGAGAGAACACTTAGCACTGTACTGAGTGAATGCTTAACACTGAGAGAACACTTAGCACTTTACTGAGTGAATGCTTAACACTGAGAGAACACTTAGCACTTTACTAAGTGAATGCTTAACACTGAGAGAACACTTAGCACTTTACTGAGTGAATGCTTAACACTGAGAGAACACTTAGCACTTTACTGAGTGAATGCTTAACACTGAGAGAACACTTAGCACTTTACTGAGTGAATGCTTAACACTGAGAGAAAACTTAGCACTGCACTGAGTGAATGCTTAACACTGAGAGAACACTTAGCACTTTACTGAGTGAATGCTTAACACTGAGAGAACACTTAGCACTTACTGAGTGAATGCTTAACCACTGAGAGAACACTTAGCACTGTACTGAGTGAATGCTTAACACTGAGAGAACACTTAGCACTGTACTGAGTGAATGCTTAACACTGAGAGAACACTTAGCACTTTACTGAGTGAATGCTTAACACTGAGAGAACACTTAGCACTGTACTGAGTGAATGCTTAACACTGAGAGAACACTTAGCACTTTACTGAGTGAATGCTTAACACTGGGAGAACACTTAGCACTTTACTGAATGAATGCTTAACACTGAGAGAACACTTAGCACTGTACTGAGTGAATGCTTAACACTGAGAGAACACTTAGCACTGTACTGAGTGAATGCTTAACACTGAGAGAACACTTAGCACTTTACTGAGTGAATGCTTAACACTGAGAGAACACTTAGCACTGTACTGAGTGAATGCTTAACACTGAGAGAACACTTAGCACTTTACTAAGTGAAATGCTAACACTGAGAGAACACTTAGCACTTTACTGAATGAATGCTTAACACTGAGAGAAAAACTTACACTGTACTGAGTGAATGCTTAACACTGAGAGAACACTTAGCACTGTACTGAGTGAATGCTTAACACTGAGAGAACACTTAACAATGTACCTAGTTAACACTTAACACTGTACTGAATGTTCACTTTACACTGTACTGAGTGAACACCTAACACTGTACTGAGTGAACACTTAGCAGTGTGCTGAGTGAATGCTTAGCACTCTACTGAGAGAATATTTAATGAATGAACACTTAACAGTGTATTGAATTAACACTCAGCACTGTACTGAGTCAACAGTTTACAATGAACTGAGTGAACACGTAACACTGTATTGAATGAACTTAACACCGTACTGAGTGAACACTTAACACCGTACTGAGCGAACACTTTACACTGAACTTAATGAACACTTAACACTTAGTGAACACTTAGCACTGTACTGAATGAATACTTAACAATGAGTGAACACTTACACTGTACTGAATGAACACTTAACACTTTAGTGAGTGAGCACTTAGCATTGTACTGAGTGAACACTTAGCACTCTACTGGGTGAACACTTAGCACTGTACTGAGTGAACACTTAACACTAAGCGAACACTTAACACTATACTGAGTGCACACTTAACACTGTACTGAGTCAACATTTAACATTTTACTGGGTGAACACTTAGCACAGTACTGAATCAATACTTAACACTGTACAGAGTGAACACACAACACTGTACTTAGTGAACACTTAACACTGTACTGACTGAACACTTAACTCTATACTGAGTCAACACTTAACACTTTATGAGTGTACACTTAACACTGTTCTCAGTCAACACTTAAAATTGTATTGATTCATCACTTAACACTTACTGAGTCAGCACTTAACACTGTATTGAGTCAACACTTAACACTGTACTGATTCAACACTTACCACTGTACTGAGCCAACACTTTACACTGTAATTAATCACTTAACACTGTACTGAGTCAACACTTAACACTGTACTGATTCAACACTTACCACTGTACTGAGCCAACACTTTACACTGTAATTAATCACTTAGCACTGTGCTGAGTCAACACTTAACACTGTGCTGAGTCAACACTTAACACTGTGCTGAGTCAACACTTAACACTGTGCTGAGTCAACACTTAACACTGTACTGAGTCAACACTTAACACTGTACTGAGTCAACACTTAACACTGTACTGAGTCAACACTTAACACTGTACTGAGTCAACACTTAACACTGTACTGAGTCAACACTTAACACTGTACTGAGTAAGACTAAACAGTACAATAATACCAAATACTACTATATAGAATGGCTTGATATAAAATAATATATGCGTGATGGTATATACTGCAGTGCAGTGTGCTATATTGGTGTTACAGTGTTATGTAATACTGACAAACACTGTATCATTATTGTCACATCACTTGGACAGAGGCTGTACTCTGGCCCGGCGAGAGAACCAGAGGTTCTGTTGGAGAACTTTGAAGAGATAATTTCCACCAGTGTGTGATCCTTAGCCTGTGGCTAATGACTGACTGAGTTCCTAGACGTCAACTCTTATAAGAACTCTTAAACTTAAGTGTAGATTCATTTCATCAGCTAAACTGTATTCGTTCCCAGACCCACTAAGTTGTGCATCATCCTCACTCTTCTGAAAATACAAATTCTTTTCTTCTTCCCACATATATGTACAAGGATTAATAAACTGTATTTGAAAAATAATATATTCTATGTCCCTGTCTTTATTGTCTTTACCTTTATTATATTATATTTTATTTATCATAAGGTAGAGTGAGAGTGGAGGTTGGTGAGGTCGACAGTGGTGAGAGTGTCGTGTTAATGAGAGGTGACCTTGTCATGTAGGGGGGTAATGATTGAATAGGATATAAGTGGGGAATATGGGAGTAAGGGATTATGTAGGCAGGGGAGAGGCTGGCGAGGTGGTAGGAGTGAGATGATTAGCGGAGGTAGGTAGGTAATGGGAGGTCACTGGTGACTACAACTTCACCTCTCATTACTCTACCCTCGCACTACTCACCCTCTCACTGCTTGAAATAAAAAATAAAAGAATAAATAACGAGGACAGTGAATATTACTATTCAACTCAAACACAGTTTATTATTAAGTCCTTGTACTGTAATATATTTGGGAACAGAACATTATTGTGGTTGAGATAAATGGGGTGGTACACATAAGCAGTGAGACAGGGAACACAATCAACTTGACGAAAATGAATATAACTTACAATATAGCACAGAGAACAGTTCACTACAGGAACTAAGCCACAGGTCCCAAGACCTACACAGCACGAGTACTGCGCCAAGCCAGTACTCTGCCCAATGCCTCCAACAGTCTCCTCCAGAGACTTCAGCAGCCTTCTCCCGAGCCCTGCACCCCAGCAGCAGCTCCGCTCGAATCTCATGATCATGCTCTTCCTTGGGCTTTTATGGTGGTCCAAGCACCCTCCACAACCACGTGTACGACCTGACGCCTAGGTCTGAGGCGTCAAGAACAAAAGACCTCAGACGTGGGCGTGGCTACAGACGTTTGCCAAGGCAAGGTGTGACCATATAATTGGTTAAATTAGGTCTCCCCAGAGACCTCACAAGCCCAGCTGGACTACATCACCTCAAGTTACCTCCAGTGACCTCACATTACCTCTGCTGGACTGAGGGCACCATCACTTCACCCTTCTCTCCTTTACACATCATTTTGTCGCATATTTCCATTATCATCCTGAAACGAGGTAGTAACTACCCCAGTTCCACACTTGGGTCGACAGAGTACCAGACGATGACATATTATCTATATTTCCACAGGCAGAGACTCTGAGTAGAATAAAAGATATCCCAAAAAAGAAAGAAAAGAAAATGGGAATTAAACGAAATGTAAGAGAAAAGAAAGGTGGGGTTCAATTCTTTCAGTTCAGAATATATGTTGCCACCACTTGCTCTCTTAGTAGTAGAAAAGGTGAAAGGAAATAAAGTTGTTGCAGAAGAGATGGAATTTGGGTTGGAGCAGGAAAATCTAATGGGAAAAAAATGCAGGATAGTTAAGACAAAGTATTAACAATGATAAATACTGGCTCTTAGGATGATTTGGACTGAAAACAATGAGGATAAACACTGCGATTACGCTAGGGAAAAGATATTAAATATATATAATATATTTAGATATATATGAAAAATAATATATATATAGATAATATATATATATATATATATATATATATATTTATATATAAATATATATATATATATATATATATATATATATATATATATATATATATTATATATATATATATATATATATATATATATTAAGATGGTGGTAGGGGAAGTGGAATATTCATATTGGCTTCAGAAAAATCCATAATATTCTTCCTTGAAGCCTTATTTATAATATCTCCGAGGAAGGGTCCCACAATTTACACCAAGGTTGGACCCCATAATATATATATATATATTATTATATATATTATCACTATTATATGTAAATATATAATAGGTACATATATTATATATATATATATATATATATATATATATTATATATATATATATAATATATATATATATATATATATATATATATATATACAAACAAATGGACTGTATATATATATGGCACAAGAAGTTAATGAAACATATCCATATAAAACAACTTACAAATTAATGAACACCCACACACATTACAGGGAAATATAAATTTAGACATCTGGTGAAAAAAAAATTTACAAACTCAAAACCAGAAAAAATGTAAAATCGTGAACACTTTCTATACCAGGACATATCTAACAATATATGATCATAGAGAGCTAAAAATTTTGACCCTCACTCCACAGATATGCAAGGAACTTTAATATCTTATCATGCTAAATCTGGGTACTTCCCTAATCCAGTTGGCCTATACATTCCTTATTCAGGTTAAGAACATAAGAACATAAGAAAGAAGGAACACGGCAACAGGCCTACTGACCCATGCAGAGCATGTCCATGTCCCCCCCCCCTGGATTAGATCAATGGCCCACCCCCCGGATTATCCCAATTACCCAGCCAGTCTCGTCATCCCCACTCAAGGATGGAGCACTGTACCAGACCCAGCAGCACAAGCTAGTCAGGTCCAACTCACACCCACCCACACCCACTCATGTATTTATCTAACCTATTTTTAAAACTACACAACGTTTTAGCCTCAATAACTGTACTCTGGAGTTTGTTCCACTCATCCACAACTCTATTACCAAACCAGTGCTTTCCTATATCCTTCCTGAATCTGAATTTTTCCAACTTGAAACCATTGCTGCGAGTCCTGTCTTGGCTGGAAATTTTCAGCACACTATTTACATCCCCTTTATTTATTCCTGTTTTCCATTTATACACCTCGATCATATCCCCCCTAATTCTACGCCTTTCGAGAGAATGTAGATTCAGGGCCTTCAGTCTATCCTCATAGGGAAGATTTCTGATGCATGGGATCATCTTTGTCATCCTCCTTGATATAAATGCTCTGGAAAACATATTTCCAGAGCATTTATATCCATTCTGTAATACGGTGACCAGAACGGAGCAGCATAGTCTAAATGAGGCCTAACCAAGGATATATAGAGTTGAAGAACAACCTGAGGACTTCTATTATTTATACTTCTAGATATGAAGCCAAGAATTCTGTTAGCTTTATTGGGAACACTAATGCACTGTTGTCTTTTTTTAGGTTACTGCTAACCAGAACTCCTAAATTCTTGTCGCAATCAGTAGTATTAAGATCTATATTATTTAGTTTATATGTGGCATGGTTATTTAACTGTCCAACATTTAGAACTTTGCATCTGTCAATATTAAACTGCATCTGCATCTGGTAGGGTGTTCAAAAGAAGAAAATTAAAAGTGAATACAGGAAAGAGTAAGGTTATGAGGATAACAAAAATATTAGGTCATGAAAGATTGGATATCAGATTGGAGGGAGAGAGTATGGAGGAGGTGAATGTATTCAGATATTTGGGAGTGGACGTGTCAGCGGATGGGTCTATGAAGGATGAGGTGAATCATAGAAATGATGAGGGGGAAAAGGGTGAGTGGTGCACTTAGGAGTCTGTGGAGACAAAGAACTTTGTCCTTGGAGGCAAAGAGGGGAATGTATGAGATATGGGTGTGAAGCATCGTTGATGAATGTTGCAGCGAGGAGAAGGCTGGAGGCAGTGGAGATGTCATGTCTGAGGGCAATGTGTGGTTTGAATATTATGCAGAGAATTCGTAGTTTGGATGTTAGGAGGAGGTGCGGGATTACCAAAACTGTTGTCCAGAGGGCTGAGGAAGGGTTATTGAGGTGGTTCGGACATGTAGAGAGAATGGAGCGAAACAGAATGACTTCAAGAGTGTATCAGTCTATAGTGGAAGGAAGGCGGGGTAGGGGTCGGCCTAGGAAAGGTTGGAGGGAGGGGGTAAAGGAGGTTTTGTGTGCGAGGGGCTTGGACTTCCAGCAGGCGTGCGTGAGCGTGTTTGATAGGAGTGAATGGAGACGAATGGTTTTTAATACTTGACGTGCTGTTGGAGTGTGAGCAAAGTAACATTTATGAAGGGGTTCAGGGAAACCGGCAGGCCGGACTTGAGTCCTGGAGATGGGAAGTACAGTGCCTGCACTCTGAAGGAGGGGTGTTAATGTTGCAGTTTAAAAACTGTAGTGTAAAGCACCCTTCTGGCAAGACAGTGAGGGAGTGAATGATGGTGAAAGTTTTTCTTTTTCGGGCCACCCTGCCTTGGCAGGAATCGGCCAGTGTGATAATAAAAAAAAATCTGCCACTTCTCTGACCATTGCGTCAGTTTAATCAAATCATCCTGGAGTGCTCTAATGTCCTCATTAGAATGAATTGGACGGCCTATTTTGGTATCATCAGGAAATTTGCTTATGTCGCTATTTATTCCCTCATCTATGTCGTTTATGTAAATTGTGAACAACAACGGGCCCAACACTGACCCCTGAGGAACACCGCTTGTGACGTGCCCCCATTCTGATTTCTCCCCATTTATGCAAACTCTCTGCTGTCTATTTGTCAGCCATGCCTCTACCCAGGAAAAAATTTCTCCTCCTATTCCGTGTGCCCTAAGTTTCCTCAATAGCCTCTGGTGTGGAACTCTATCGAAAGCCTTACTGAAGTCCATATACACAATATCATATTCATTACCACGATCTACCTCCTCAAACACCTTAGTGAAAAAAGTTAGTAAATACGTAAGACAGGAACGCCCCTTTGTAAAACCGTGTTGAGAATCATTAATCAATCTGTGCCTGTCAAGATGGCTACGAATTGCTTCGGCAATTATTGATTCCATAAATTTTCCCACTATGGAGGTAAGGCTTATTGGTCTATAGTTCGAAGCCAAGGACCTGTCACCTGCCTTGTAAATAGGTATTACATTTGCCATTTTCCACTTATCAGGCACTATGCCAGTTTGTAGTCATATGTTAAAAAGATTAGCCAAAGGTATGCTAAGTTCCTCTTTACATTCCTTTAACACCCTTGTAAACAGTTCATCAGGGCCTGGGGATTTGTTAGGTTTTAGTTTCTCTATTTGTCTGAGGACCATGTCACTAGTTACTGCAATCGTACATAGTTTATCATCATCCTGTTCTACGTAATCTATTATTTCAGGAATATCGCTAGTATTTTCCTGGGTGAAAACTGAGAGGAAGTAGGTATTTAGAATTTCACACATATCCTTATCACTGTCAGTGATCTGACCAGAGTTACTCTTAAGTGGGCCAATCTTGTCCCTAATCTTACTTCTGTATACCTGAAAGAAGTCTTTTGGGTTAGTCTTTGAATCCCTTGTGACCTTAGCCTCATAGTCTCTTTTTGATTTTCTTATTCCTTTTTTATTTCTCTCTTTAATTGAATATATTGAGTTCTTAACTGCTCATCCCCTCTTTTGATATGCCTATATATGCCTCTCTTTCGACCAATATGATGTTTTAATCTATTGTTCATCCATTTGGGATAATTTTTGTTAGATCTAGTTTCTGGGCAGCTGGAACTATGCTCTAAAAAACGTCATATTGGCAACCAAGATCACCTACCTGACCCATAGTCAGGACATCCCAATTTAGCCCACCCAAGTAATTTTTCAGTCCCATGAAGTGGGCCAAGCGAAAATCTGGGACAGAGATTTAATTGCAGTTATCTGGGTAATTACATGATATATTGAAACTAAGTGATTTGTGATCACTTTCCCCAAGCTCATCATTAACCTCAGGATTATTAATTAGTGAATCTTTGTTGGCAAGAACCAAGTCAAACAGATTGTTTCCTCTAGTTGGTTCCATCACAACCTGTTCTAAAAAGTAATCCTGAACCGTATCAAGAAAGTCATTAGACTCAAGATTTCCTGTCATATTGTTCCAATCAATTTGTCTAAAGTTAAAATCTCCCATTATCACAACATTTTCATATCTAGATGCCTTATGAATTTCTTCCCATAACAGCTTATTGCACTCCCTACCAAGGTTTGGGGGCCTATAAATCACCCAAAATTAATTTGTCACGACCCTCGAGAAACTGAAGCCAAACCGATTCTGTGTTCGATGTTTCTAATCTTATATCATGTCTAAGACAACAATTTAAATTTTCTCTGACATACATTGCCACACCACCACCCTTCCTGTTGACCCTATCAGTGTGGAATAGTTTATAACCCTGTATGTTGCATTCAGAAGGCATTTCTCTATCTTTCAGGTTGAACCAGATCTCTGTTATATCAATAATATCTATATTACCTACACTTGCAAGCAATTTTAGCTCATCTATCTTATTTCTTAGACTCCTACTATTTGTATAGTAAACCTTACGGGAGCTAGTCACTCGTTGCCCTCTACTATCTCTCTTTGTTTGTTGATCAATTGATTTGCCATTACTAGCAACTTTGTTTTGAATATTGTCTTTTAAACATATCCCTGAGGTATCCCGGTAATAACTGCTGTTTTTAACCCTAATGCTGCAGCCTGATTGTTTCCCACAAACACTCATACCTCTATAATCTATCAGTTTAAATTCCTAGACAAGTCATCAATTACCCTCTCAATTGAATTGGCTAATGCAACCACTCCATCCCCAGAGAGATGAACTCCATCCCTTGCATACATATCACGTTTGCCAAAGAAAAGGTTCCAGTTATCAATGAATGAGATTGCAAGTTCCTTGCAGTACCTGTCTAGCCAGCGATTTATACCAATTGCCCTAGACATCCATTCATTGCCCACTCCCTTTCTAGGCAAGATGCTACATATGACTGGGATCCCTTCCTTAGACCTAACTATTTCTATGGCTGACCTGTACTTATCCAGCAGCTCCTCTCTCCTGCCATTCCCAATGTCATTAACCCCAGCACTAAGACAGATAATGGGCTTGTTTCCATTACCTGCCATAATATTATCCAACCTGCTGACTATGTCACCAACACCAGCTCCAGGAAGACACACTCTCTGTCTGACCTTTCTGTCTCTGTTACAAAATGCACGGTCTATATATCTTACCTGAGAATCGCCTACTATTAAAATATTCTTTCCTTGATTAGCAGGGGAATCAGTGGTACCTTCAACCTCACTAACCACTGAAGTACACTCGTCTTGGAGAACAGAGAATCGATTTCCTACCTTCACATCTTCTCTATTTACTCTCCTCATCTTCCTTCTTCCTGAACTGTGAACCACTTGCCACTTAAAGCGGCTGCCACTATCACTGCTGGTGACCATTCCTTCCTTACCAGCTAAATCCTTCTCACACTCACTCCCAAACTCATCTATGCGAAGCTTCAACCTCCTATTTTCCTCCTGAAGAAGTAGAATCTCCTTCTTCAACACATGAACCTGGGATTCTAAAGCACTACAACAAGCCATGGTATGGGTAACAGCCCACGCTAACTCCCAAGAGCATAGCGGTATGACCGCACTTGACCACTGACTTCAGCGTAGTGTTGTGCAATGTATTCTATGTAGTGTTGTGTACTGTAGAGAAGAGAAGTGTAGTGCAGTGATGAGTAGTGTAGTGTTGTGTAGTGCTGTGTAATGCAGTGCTGTATTGTGTAGTGTAGTGTTGTGTTGTGAAGTGTAGTGAAGTGTAGTGTAGTGCAGTGCAGTGTAGTTTAGTGTTGTGTAGTGTAGTGTTGTGTAGTGTAGTAAAGTGTAGTGTAGTGTAGTGCAGTGTTGAGTAGTGTAGTGTTTTGTGTGTGTAGTGCAGTGTAATGCAGTGCTGTCTTGTGTAGTGCACTGTTGTGTAGCATAGTGTAGTGTAGTGTTCTGTAGTGTAGTGTAGTGTTGTGTAGCATAGAGAAGAGTAGTGTAGTGCTGTGTTGTGTAGTGTTGTGTAGAGCAGTGTTGTGTAGTGAAGTGTTGTGTAGTGAAGTGTGGTGTAGTGTAGAGAAGTGCAGAGTTTTGTAGTTTTGTGTTGTGTAGTGTATTGAAGTGTAGTGTTGTGTAGTGTAGTATAGTGTAGTGTTGTGTAGTGTAGTATAGTGTAGTGTTGTGTCATGCAGTGATGTCTTGTGTAGTGAATAGCAGTGTTGTGTACAGTAGTTCAGTGTAGTATAGTGTTGTCTAGTGCAGTGTAGTGCTGTGCAGTGTAGTGTAGTGTAGTGTTTGTTTTGTATTGTGTAGTCTATTGTAGTGTTGTTTAGAGTAGTGTAGTGTAGTGTTGTATAGTGTTGTGTAGTGATGTATAGTGTTGTGTAATTTAGTGTCGTATTGTGTAGTGTTGTGTGCTGTAGTGTAATGTAGAGTTTTGAAGTGCTGTGTAGTGTAGTTTTGCAAAGTGTAGTGTTGTGAAGTGTAGTTTAGTTATGTGTAGTGTAGTGTTGTCTTGAGTGAAGTGTAGTGTTGTGTAGTAAAGTGCAGTGTAGTGAAGTGTAGTGTAGTGTTGTGTAGTGTAGTGTAGTGTTGTGTAGTATAATGCATAGCTGTCTTGTGTAGTGAAGTGTAGTGTAATCTAGTAAATTACAGTGTAGTGTAGTGTAGTACAGTGTTGAGTAATGGAGTGTAGTGTAGTGTTGTGTAGTGTAGTGTAGTGTTGTGTAGTGCTGTGTAGTATAATGCATAGCTGTCTTGTGTAGTGAAGTGTAGTGTAATCTAGTAAATTACAATGTAGTGTAGCGTAGTACAGTGTTGAGTAATGGAGTGTTGTGTTGTGTAGTGCAGTGCTGTCTTCTGTAGTGTAGTGCAGTGTAGTATAGTGTAGTGTAATGTAGTGCAGTGTAGTGTAGTGTTGTGTAGTGTTATGTAGTATAGTGTAGTGAAGTGTAGTATAATGTAGTGTTGTAAAGCATAGTGAAGAGTAGTGAAGTGCTGTGTTGTGCAGTGTAGTGTTGTGTAGTGTAACATAGTGTTGTGTAGAGCTGTGTTGTGCAGTGTAGTGTTGTGTAGTGTAGTGTAGTATAGTGTTGTGTAGAGCTGTGTTGTGCAGTGTAGTGTTGTGTTGTGTAGTGTAGTGCTGGCTTGTTTAGTGAAGAGTACTGGAGTTTACCTGGAGAGAGTTCCGGGGGTCAACGCCCCCGCGGCCCGGTCTGTGACCAGGCCTCCTGGTGGATCAGAGCCTGATCAACCAGGCTCCTACTGCTGGCTGCACACAAACCAACGTACGAGCCACAGCCCGGCCGGTCAGGTACCTACTTCAAGTGCCTGTCCAGCGCCAGCTTGAAGACTGCCAGGGGCCTATTGGCAATCCCCCTTATGTATGCTGGGAGGCGGTTGAACAGTCTCAGGCCCCTGACACCTGTTGTATGGTCTCTTAACGTGCTAGTGACACCCCCGCTCTTCATTGGGGGGATGTTGCATCATCTGCCAAGTCTTTTGCTTTTGTTGTGAGTGATTTTCGTGTGCAAGTTCAGTACTAGTCCCTCTAGGATTTTCCAGGTGTATATAATCATGTATCTCTCCCGCCTGCATTCCAGGGAATACAGGTTCAGGAACTTCAAGCACTCCCAGTAATTGAGGTGTTTTATCTCCGTTATGCGTGCCGTGAAGGTTCTCTGTACATTTTCTAGGTTAGCAATTTCACCTGCCTTGAAAGGTGCTGCCAGTGTGCAGCAACATTCCAGCCCAGATAGAACAAGCGACCCGAAGAGTGTCATCATGGGCCCAGCATCCCCAGCTTTGAAGGTTCTCACCATCCATCCTGCCATTTTTCTAGCAGCTGCGATTGATACAATGTTATGGTCCTTGAAGGTGAGATCCTCCGACATGATCACTCCCAGGTCTTTGACGTTGGTGTTTCGCTCTATTTTGTGGCCAGAATTAGTTTTGTACTCTGATGAAGTTTTAATTTCCTGGTGCTGTGTAGTGTAGCACAGTATAGTGTTGTGTTGTGTAGTGAAGTGTAAAGTATTGTGCAGTGTAGTGTTCTGTAGTGTAGTGTAGTGCTGTATTGTAAAGTGTAGTACAGTGTTCTGCAGTGTTGTAGAGTGTAATGTAAGGTAGTTTAGTGAAGTGCAGTGAAGTGTAGTGCAGTGTTATGTATTGTTGCTAATGAAGTGTAGTGTAGTTTAGTTAAGTGTAGTGTAGTGTTGTGTAGTCCTGTGAAGAGTAGTGTAGTACTGTCTTGTGAAGTGTAGTGTAGTGTTGCGTAGAGTAGTGCTGTCAAGTGCAGTGTAGTATCATGTTGTGTAGTGTAATGTATTGTTGTGTTGTGTAGTATTGTGTAGTTAGTGATATCTTGAGTAGTGTAATGCTGTACAGTGTAGTATAGTGTAGTGTAGTCTTGTGTTGGTTAGTGTAGTGTAGTGTTTTGTTGTGCAGTGTTGCACAGTATAATGTATTGCTGTGTTGTGTTGTGTAATGTTGTGTAATTAGTGATGTCTTGAGTAGTGTAGTGCTGTGCAATGTAGTATATTGTAGTGCAGTGTTCTGTAGTGTCGAGTAGTGTTGTGTTGTTTAGTGTAGTGTAGTGTTGTGTTGTATAGTGCTGTGTAGTATTGTGTAGTGCTGTCTTGTGTTGTGTAGTACTGTCTTGTGTTGCATAGTGTAGTGCAGTATAGTTTTCTGTTGTGTAGTGTAGTGTAGTGTTGCATAAGTTAGTGTAGTGAAGTGTAGAGTAGTGCTGTCTTGGTTTATAGAGTGTAGTATTGTGTAGTATAGTGTTATGTTGTGTAGTGTTGTTTGTTGTAGTATAGTGTTATGTTGTGTAGTGTAGTGATGTATAGTGTAGTGTGTGTGTTGTGTAGTATTGTGTAGTATAGTGTTATGTTGTGTAGTGTAGTGATGTATGTATAGTGTTATGTTGTGTAGTGTTGTGTAGTATAGTGTTATGTTGTGTAGTGTTGTGTAGTATAGTGTTATGTTGTGTAGTGTTGTATAGTATAGTGTTATGTTGTGTAGTGTTGTGTAGTATAGTGTTATGTTGTGTAGTGTTGTGTAGTATAGTGTTATGTTGTGTAGTGTTGTGTAGTATAGTGTTATGTTGTGTAGTGTTGTGTAGTATAGTGTTATGTTGTGTAGTGTTGTGTAGTATAGTGTTATGTTGTGTAGTGTTGTGTAGTATAGTGTTATGTTGTGTAGTGTTGTGTAGTATAGTGTTATGTTGTGTAGTGTAGTGATGTACAGTATAGTGTTATGTTGTGTAGAATTGTGTAGTATAGTGTTATGTTGTGTAGTGTTGTGTAGTATAGTGTTATGTTGTGTAGTGTAGTGATGTATAGTATAGTGTTATGTTGTGTAGTTATAGTGTTATGTTGTGTAGTGTTGTATAGTATAGTGTTATGTTGTGTAGTGTTGTGTAGTATAGTGTTATGTTGTGTAGTGTAGTGTTGTATAGTATAGTTGTTATGTTGTGTAGTGTAGTGTTGTATAGTATAGTGTTATGTTGTGTAGAATTGTGTAGTATAGTGTTATGTTGTGTAGTGTTGTGTAGTATAGTGTTATGTTGTGTAGTGTAGTGATGTATAGTGTAGTGTTGTGTTGTGTAGTATTGTGTAGTATAGTGTTATGTTGTGTAGTGTAGTGATGTATAGTGTAGTGTTGTGTAGTATAGTGTTATGTTGTGTAGTGTTGTATAGTATAGTGTTATGTTGTGTAGTGTTGTATAGTATAGTGTTATGTTGTGTAGTGTTGTGTAGAATAGTGTTATGTTGTGTAGTGTTGTATAGTATAGTGTTATGTTGTGTAGTGTTGTGTAGTATAGTGTTATGTTGTGTAGTGTTGTGTAGTATAGTGTTATGTTGTGTAGTGTAGTGATGTATAGTATAGTGTTATGTTGTGTAGAATTGTGTAGTATAGTGTTATGTTGTGTGGTGTTGTGTAGTATAGTGTTATGTTGTGTAGTGTTGTGTAGTATAGTGTTATGTTGTGTAGTGTAGTGTTGTATAGTATAGTGTTATGTTGTGTAGAATTGTGTAGTATAGTGTTATGTTGTGTAGTGTTGTGTAGTATAGTGTTATGTTGTGTAGTGTTGTGTAGTATAGTGTTATGTTGTGTAGTGTTGTATAGTATAGTGTTATGTTGTGTAGTGTTGTGTAGTATAGTGTTATGTTGTGTAGTGTTGTGTAGTATAGTGTTATGTTGTATAGTGGAAATATAAACACAAATGCAGTATAATGTGATCCTTTATTGACAACGTTTCACCCACACAATGGGCTTTCTCAAGTCACACACGGATCTACCTGGGGTTGGAAGGTACAAGAGTATTTATAGTCAGAATGTTGAGGTCAGGTGAAGAATGCTGCATCTGATGATCCACCGGGTGGGGTTATAGAGTCTTTGGTAGCTTGGCAGGGGTATTGGACAAGTTGTAGACCTTCTGCAGTGTTCTATGTTCTTATGTGGGATAGCGATGAAGAAGTTTCTTGGCGAGTGGTTCAGCTATGTTATAGAAGCCATTGTTCTGGTTGAAATTGTTGGTTATAGAGATAAGCGATGATTCCAGGATTCTTCTGTATTGAGTGTTGTCTTCTGTGGCTATAAGTCTTGAGTTTCTGTAGTTAATTAAATGGTTGTGTGAATTGCGATGCTGTACACAGGCATTCCTTGTATCGTCAGTCCTGCTTGCATATTGGTGTTCTGAAATGCGTGTTTGGAGGTCTCTTGATGTTTCGCCCACATATAATTTGTTGCAGTCATTACAAGGGATTATGTATACCCCTGCAGAGGATGGAGGCTTGTCCTGTCTACTACTGGTGATGTCCTTGATGGTCGTGGTTGCGGAGGTAGATACTTGGAATGATGTTTTGGCAAAGATGTTGGAAACATGTTTGGCAATGGAGTTGTTGGGGAGGACTATGTATCTCTTCTCGCAGTGTCTTCTCTGGGTGTGTTGAAGATGTTTAATGCCCGCCGTCTGCAGTCTCTGACGAAGTGACTAGGATAGTGGAGTTTGGAAAATACTTGTTCAATTATAGTGCATTCTTCCTCAAGGAACTCATTGCTGCAGATTCTGAGTGCACGTAGGAAGAAGCCTATAATCACACCACGTTTGGTTTTGGTGTCGTGGTGAGAGTAGAAGTGGAGAAGATCGTTTTGGTTGGTGGGTTTTCGATAGACTTTAAAACGAAGTTCGTGGTCAGCTTTGCAGAGCAGAACATCAAGGAAAGGAAGAGTGTTGTCGACTTCTTCTTCAAGTGTGAACTGGATTGAAGGCTCGACCTGGTTGAGCTTGTCTTGGAGAGCTTGAACGTTGAAGCGTTTAGGAGTTATGAGGAGAATGTCGTCAACATAACGGAGCCAGGTGACAGACGAAGGAATAATGGTGGAGAAACGTTCGGCTTCTAGATGTTCCATGTATAAGTTCGCCAGGACTGCACTGAGTGGCGAACCCATGGGTAGTCCAAAAGTCTGCTGAAAGAGGTGATTTTCGAAGGAGAAACACGTAAAGCCAACACATAGTTCAACAAGGTCGATGAAATCGCTGGCTGGAATGGGAAGATCAAGTGAATCGTCAATTTTCCTGCGCAAGAGATCGATGGCTTGTGTAGTAGGTACTTTGGTGAATAGGGAAGTCACTTACTAGAAAACTACAAACACTCTGCGATAATAGTAATTGGAAAAGTTTAGGAAGACCTGAAATTATTCAAAATCTTTCATCTCGTCCACTGTCAACCACAGAAACTGAAGCCCTCAGCTTAGGCCTCAAATTCGCAACAGGAATTACGAAACCAAAACAAGACCTCAATTTCATCGCCAAAAACTACAGACACAATGACTCCGACTTCCAAAAAGGCATCATCTCAGCAGCCATCTCAACACACAGCTCCCCAGTCATACCTCGACGTTACATCAATGCACTCAAAGGTTTAGCAGAAGACACGACCATCAGGGTCACCACCGCTGATAAAGGAGGTGGTGTTGTTATCATGAACACTGACGATTACAGGAACAAAATGCTCAATCTACTTAATGACCCAGATACCTACAAACCTCTCACAACTAACCAAGTGGACAACCTTACTAAAACTTTTCTTCAAAGGACTCGCCGCATTCTGAGGGGCTCAGAACAAGGGAAGAAACTTCTGCACACCATGCCCAGCAACCCCAGACCTGCCAGAATGTATGGCCTGCCAAAGACTCACAAGCCTGGTATCCCACTGAGGCCCATATCCTCGGGAATAGGCAGTGCTCCCCACCAGCTCTCAGGAATTCTCGCCAAACACCTCTCTAAACTCTTGGGCACTATCAGTCCAGCACATCTCAAACACTCGGGTGATCTTCTCAATCGCATTCGCAACATCAACATCAGGAACAAGAAACTTTCCAGCCTTGATGTGACTTCCCTATTCACCAAAGTACCTACTACACAAGCCATCGATCTCTTGCGCAGGAAAATTGACGATTCACTTGATCTTCCCATTCCAGCCAGCGATTTCATCGACCTTGTTGAACTATGTGTTGGCTTTACGTGTTTCTCCTTCGAAAATCACCTCTTTCAGCAGACTTTTGGACTACCCATGGGTTCGCCACTCAGTGCAGTCCTGGCGAACTTATACATGGAACATCTAGAAGCCGAACGTTTCTCCACCATTATTCCTTCGTCTGTCACCTGGCTCCGTTATGTTGACGACATTCTCCTCATAACTCCTAAACGCTTCAACGTTCAAGCTCTCCAAGACAAGCTCAACCAGGTCGAGCCTTCAATCCAGTTCACACTTGAAGAAGAAGTCGACAACACTCTTCCTTTCCTTGATGTTCTGCTCTGCAAAGCTGACCACGAACTTCGTTTTAAAGTCTATCGAAAACCCACCAACCAAAACGATCTTCTCCACTTCTACTCTCATCACGACACCAAAACCAAACGTGGTGTGATTATAGGCTTCTTCCTACGTGCACTCAGAATCTGCAGCAATGAGTTCCTTGAGGAAGAATGCACTATAATTGAACAAGTATTTTCCAAACTCCACTATCCTAGTCACTTCGTCAGAGACTGCAGACGGCGGGCATTAAACATCTTCAACACACCCAGAGAAGACACTGCCGAGAAGAGATACATAGTCCTCCCCAACAACTCCATTGCCAAACATGTTTCCAACATCTTTGCCAAAACATCATTCCAAGTATCTACCTCCGCAACCACGACCATCAAGGACATCACCAGTAGTAGACAGGACAAGCCTCCATCCTCTGCAGGGGTATACATAATCCCTTGTAATGACTGCAACAAATTATATGTGGGCGAAACATCAAGAGACCTCCAAACACGCATTTCAGAACACCAATATGCAAGCAGGACTGACGATACAAGGAATGCCTGTGTACAGCATCGCAATTCACACAACCATTTAATTAACTACAGAAACTCAAGACTTATAGCCACAGAAGACAACACTCAATACAGAAGAATCCTGGAATCATCGCTTATCTCTATAACCAACAATTTCAACCAGAACAATGGCTTCTATAACATAGCTGAACCACTCGCCAAGAAACTTCTTCATCGCTATCCCACATAAGAACATAGAACACTGCAGAAGGTCTACAACTTGTCCAATACCCCTGCCAAGCTACCCAAGACTCTATAACCCCACCCGGTGGATCATCAGATGCAGCATTCTTCACCTGACCTCAACATTCTGACTATAAATACTCTTGTACCTTCCAACCCCAGGTAGATCCGTGTGTGACTTGAGAAAGCCCATTGTGTGGGTGAAACGTTGTCAATAAAGGATCACATTATACTGCATTTGTGTTTATATTTCCATTGTGTCGGTATTTTATACCATTCATTACTATGTTGTGTAGTGTTGTGTAGTATAGTGTTATGTTGTGTAGTGTTGTGTAGTATAGTGTTATGTTGTGTAGTGTTGTGTAGTATAGTGTTATGTTGTGTAGTGTTGTGTAGTATAGTGTTATGTTGTGTAGTGTTGTGTAGTATAGTGTTATGTTGTGTAGTGTTGTATAGTATAGTGTTATGTTGTGTAGTGTTGTGTAGTATAGTGTTATGTTGTGTAGTGTTGTGTAGTATAGTGTTATGTTGTGTAGTGTTGTGTAGTATAGTGTTATGTTGTGTAGTGTTGTATAGTATAGTGTTATGTTGTGTAGTGTTGTGATGTATAGTGTAGTGTTGTGTAGTGTTGTGATGTATAGTGTAGTGTTGTGTAGTGTGGTATTGTGTAGTGTAATATTGTGTATTGTAATGCTTTCTTGTGTAGTGAAGTATAGTGTTGTTTTGTATAGTTTTGTGGTAATTTATTGTAGTGCTGTTTTGTGTAGTGTAGTGCTGTGTAATGTAGTGTAGTGTAGTGTAGTGCTGTGTTATGTAGTGTAGTGTAGTGTAGTGCTGTGTTATGTAGTGTAGTGTAGTGCTGTGTTATGTAGTGTAGTGTAGTGTAGTGCTGTGTTATGTAGTGTAGTGTAGTGTAGTGCTGTGTTATGTAGTGTTGTGTAGTGTAGTGCTGTATTATGTAGTGTAGTGTAGTGTAGTGTAGTGCTGTGTTATGTAGTGTAGTGTAGTGTAGTGCTGTGTTATGTAGTGTAATGTAGTTTTCTCTCATGTAGTGCTGTCTTGTGTAGTGCAGTGTAGTGGAGTGTAGTGTTGTCTAGTGTAGTGCTGTATTATGTAGTGTAGTGTAGTGTAGTGTAGTGCTGTGTTATGTAGTGTAGTGTAGTGCTGTATTGTATAGTGTAGTGCCATTTTGTGTAGTGTAGTGTAGTATTGTGTACTGTAGTTTGGTGTAGTGTAGTGTTGAGTTGTGTAGTGCTGTCTTGTGTAATGTTGTGTTGTGCTGTGTAGTGCTGTCTTGTGTAGTGCTGTGTAGTTTAGTGTTGTCTTGTGTAGTGTAGTGTTGTGTATTGAAATTATACTTACCTTAACTGTATGTGTAGGTTGTTCCGAGGATCAACACCCCTGCAGCCCAGCCAGTCCACAGCTCCCCACTTTTCCAATTATTCCTTTTGCACATGTTTTGTGTGCTATTACACCTTAAACATACTTGTCAAAGGCTTTTGCAAATCTGTGTATTACATCTGCATTCTGTGTTTCTTCCATGGCTTCCATGACCATATCATAATGATCCAGTAGGTGCAAGCGGCAGGACAAATCTGCTGTTAACCCATGTTTCCCTGGATTATGCAGATTTTGGGAACCCAAGTGGATTTTCAATCATGCTTCTAAGTACTCTTTCATAGATTTTTATGATGTGGGGATTTAGAGCTATTGGTCTATAGTTCTTTGCTAATGCTTTGCTACCACCTTCATGGAAGGGGAGCTATACAAACTGTGTGTTGCAAAATTGCAAGATATTGCAAAATTGTTAAGATATACAATGTTCTAGTCAACACCAAATGAAAGATAAAGAGTTAGATTATCTAATTTTCAAAGTTGTTTTGCTAGAAATGTCAAAAGATCGCATTATAAAAAAAATTGAAATTTGTGTTTTTTTTAAGGAGTATGTTGGGAGAATAGATTAAATAAAAACAAAATGGTAAAACATATTGCAAATTAACCTTCAAATTTAATAGAACCATCATTCATCAATAATGTGTGAAAAACACACCATACTGCTATTATTATTCTTTGCAAAAACTGAAAACAAATGTCAATAATTTATTCCTGAGTTATTCATATTTTTGTTTCCATAAAACTCTATGGAGACAGCACGCTAAATCTGAGTGTATTGCAAACCCTTCTTATCCTTGTGACAGCCCAGAGGCAACTGAGCAGCAACCACTCTGCGCTCTTCACTTTAGTCCTCACAGAAGTTGCCATGTTGAGTATTTAGAATGAAAGAATCCTAACAATAGTAAATTTTGGAGTGAAAAAAAATGCTAATTGCCAACATGTCCTCATGATGAATGCAAAAACATAAAAATTACATTTTTGAAAAACATAGAAATATTATAGAAACAAACTGATTGCATCAACATGGTGCCAGGCGAGGCGAGGTTCTGGCCAGAGCTTTGGGGAGATGGGGAAGGTAGAAGGATGGGTAAGGATGGAATGTGTGAAAAGTTGGGGGTGGGGGAGAGGTGGGGTTTTAAAGGTAAGTGGCCTATCCACTTTGGTGCAGTTCGAATGAGTGCGCATATGTGTTGTGTAATTCATGGCTAAGTTATGTTTATAGGATAGGTATACCTCCTACCCTTAAGTTCCACACTGCAATATCAGGTGTATACCGGCGAGCCACTGAATTGGAAGGACGCACACTGTTTGCAATTGCTTTGATTTTTTTTCCGCAAGAGGTTGGTCGTAAGGCCACAGCTGCAGGTGGTAGTTGCAGGCAGGGCCGGATTAAGAAGTCTCTGGGCCCTAGGCTATTCAGATTGGTGGGGCCCCTTTGAGTTACGGTAAGCGAAGCGACCCCTTCCAGCTTGGGGGTGGGGGGGGGGTCCGTGTGAGCCTGTTTAAGGTCTAATTAAATACATTCTGGCTATTTAGATTAAATTTAATAGGGAAAGTACATCAAGACAACCAAAAATCATTACCAACAGCCATTATAACTATCTTGTTAAATCATGCATTTTAAAAAGAATAAACTCAAGACAGCATAGTATTACTAGATTATGCTATTAAAGTAGTGACATCATGTACCTATTATATTCAGCATAACCTCTACAGCACTATTATTCCCTTTATAAATCACTGACCATTATTGTTATCATTGCATCATGCATAAGACTATCAAATCATATAAACTCAAGAAAGTAAAGAATTGTTTATATTCACAGGCACTTCTTTAATAAACTTTTTTCTGGATTTCATATTGGCGAAATCATCAATTATATTCTGAAAATCAATATTTCTTGTTAGATCAGACTCAGTGGTCAACAAGGCTAGGTTACACAATTTGTCTTGGCTCATTGTTGAACGGAGCTGGTTTTTCACTCTTTTCAAAACAGAAAATGAACGTTCTCCTTCACAGTTAGTAGCTGGAAGTGTTAGGTAAAGGCGATACACTATGTCAACATTAGGGAAGGTTTCTGATACACTATGTCAACATTAGGGAAGGTTTCTGAGATACCTGCATTTCTTAAATGTTTCAAAGCAGCTGAGGGCGCACATTTTTCAGGTGGAGCTTTAATCTGATTCATATACCCAGAAAAATGAACTATTTCTTCAACAAATGTGTCCTGAACATCTGCTGAAAGGTGTTGTTGCAACTTTAATGCAGCTTCTCTCAATTCTGCATCTGGCATAGTAGTAATTTTGAACAGAAATCCAAACTTGTCATTGAGATTCTGGTAGATTTCTTTTCTTTTCACCAATTCTGTAATCAGTGAGTCCAGAATGACGAAGTATGTAGCTGTCTTACATTTCTGCCTTGGTAGCAACACAATTTCATTGTCTGGCTCTTCAAAATTGCGTTTCCTCTTCCTTGACCGCTGATGATCTGCCCGGTAACTGTAGTCTTTCACCAGCAGTTTAGCTTTCTCTTCAAAACATTTCAAAAGCTTCATCATGCGAAGTGAGCTTACAAATTCCACTAAGCCTGCATAGACGTTAGCACAAGTAGCCATTTCAATTTCAATTTTCTGAAGTATCTTGTTCGTGGCATTTAACCGTTCCAGTATACAGTCCAAGCACACAGAGTAAGGCCAGTTCAAAATCTTCCAATTTTGATGCTAAGCTGGCTGCTTCGCTTCTTGTAGTTGCTGTCTGGTCTTCATCCTCTGCTATTTGGATCAAAGCAGAACGTATTTCAGCAAAGCTGTCTTTCAAAGCATGTGTTGCATCATGCTGCACTGACCACCTTGTTGTTGATAATGATTTGATGACATCTCCATGAATGGTTGACTTGAGTATACTCCACCGATGCTTTGAAGCAGAAAAAAAATTAAAGAGTGCTTGTAAAAGTCCAAAAAATGAAACTGCAGCGACACAACACTCCGCAGCACATGACCCAACAAGATTAAGAGAATGTGCTGAGCAGGGCACATATTCAGCAAGTGGGTTGATTTGCTTGATACGGGCTTGCAATCCATTATATTTACCCGACATGTTACTTGCATTGTCGTAGCTCTGGCCACGGCAATCCATAATAAAGAGATCATGTTCAAGCAGAGTATCCAGTACTACATTCATCATTTTTTCTCCATCATGGCCTGAAAGAGGAATAAATTTTATAAAGCGCTCTACAGGCTTACCACTGGAGTCGACAAAGCGAACAATGAATGTCAATTGATCTGTTTGTGAAATATCTGGTGTTGAATCTACACTTATTGCAAAGTATTTTGCAGTTTTCACAGCTGCTATGATGTTATTGAGGACCTTCTTAGTCATCAGTTCAATAAATTCATTGCATATAGTAGATGACATGTAAGATACAGTGCCTCTTCCTGCATTCCCAGGCGTGACACATGATTGCTAAGAATGGATCGAATTGTGCTAACAGTTCTATGATCCCTAGAAAATTGCCATTGTTTTCCGAACCAAAAACCTCATTTTCTCCACGGAAAGCAAGTCCTCTTAGAGCTAAGAATTTTACAACAGCAACAACTCTTTCTAGAACTTTTCTCCAATAAGTGCGCTCTTTTTCAGTTTGATTTTCCAAATGAGAATCCAATAAGCCTTTTTTCTGTGCACGAAATACACTGGCTAAAATGCAGCTCCTGTGAGTGGTGCTGTTTTCATGTTCCTCGAATGCTTGGAATTTTTCCAGTCATTGAACCCCTGTGTGAAGGTATTTCTTTGTAGAAAATAGCTTGCATGCTGAACAGTACACTTTTCCTGAGCTTTCAGAGTATACCATCCATGATCTTTTCACAGTTTCTGAATTTGCAAGCTTCCTATAAAACATAGATGACTTTAAACAACGACGACTTCCATCATCATAAATCCTTGCTGATTTCCTAAGTCAATGTTCAGAGTTTGACTGAAGTTTTCTACTATGAAAGCATTACGTAGAGAATCTGGGATTACATTTGGCCATGAGGCAGGATCTTTTAAGACAAATCCTGTGGATGAAATGCCCGTTGAGACATTGAGAGGAGACACAAAAGAAGTAGATGCTGGCTGAGAAATAATGGAGGGAGGGCTTCCTGTATGATCTGACGTATCTGCAGATTCAACTGTACTGGTAACATCAGAAACTGTTTTCGTGAGCATGTCTGTGATCTTTCTGCAGCTTCCTGCATCTTTCTTTTTCTGTTCTTCTTCTTGAATTTTCTTTCTTTTCTGTGACTCACTCGCATAAGAACGTCCAACATCACGTTCACGAGATGCCATAATGAGGATGTATCACTGTCTGTAATCATGCAAATACAAATTTTTCATTATCAATTATTATTAATTTAATTATTATTAAATTTTTTTTTCTGTCAATTGGGGGGATATGGCCCTTGTAGCCCCCTTTCCTCTGGCTGCGCATCTAAAAATTCAAAACGTTACCAGAACGAGTCATATACAGAACTTTTACCATAGATTAGGTTAGTGATTTGGGCTACGAATATTTTACTAATTCATCCTCCTTGATCTCCAATTTACTTAAACAGAAATCATACTGAGTCCAAGAACAATGTACAATGGTATTTATATTACCATTTTCATAACTAAACTAATCATTATGTTTTGCATGATATATGGCCCACCACCATAGATAAGGACATAAGAATTAAAGAATGCAGGGGACAATTTCAGTTTCACCCAACCAACGATTTTCTGATGTGGCTTATGTGTTTCTGGGGAAATATGTGAGTAAATTAATTGATGTTCTACATCACTTCCGTCGCAACTTGAAAACTAAGCATTTGCGACGGAAGTGATGTAGAACATCAATCAATTGAGATCTGTTATTGAAATGATAAAGACTTAAAGACAGGACAAAGTGCTTTTAAAACCTACAAACGGAAGTCATGTTTGCGTTTTTAGGTTTTTCTTTATAGTATTTTTACCAAAAATGCGTCTTTACTGGTCCATGCGTCTTTACTGGTCAAGTAACCCTATCAGGTACCTCCCTTAACATTTAGAGGCGAAAACAAACATTTATCCATACATATCAATGTCTATCAACAACACTTCAGTTAATTTGTCACAGTACAAGTCTAGATAACGTGTAATTACTACAGAAAATTGGAGAGGAATCTCCCATACTCACCCATTAGCGGGAAAACACAGCTGTTCTGATGTAAACAAAGGTGTGTTGAGTGTTGCCATCTATTGTTAGGTTTATTTATTTTTATTTTATTTTATTTCATTATTTATTTTTGTTTTCATTAATTTTTAAAAATCAATTTTACTCTTCAAACCCTTGAACTTTAGGTAGGGACCCCTTTGCA
Source organism: Cherax quadricarinatus (assembly GCF_026875155.1). Lineage (NCBI taxonomy): Eukaryota > Metazoa > Arthropoda > Malacostraca > Decapoda > Parastacidae > Cherax > Cherax quadricarinatus. Next base: position 37,659,663 of record NC_069439.1, on the reverse strand, counting down.
CTTGCACCATGTGCGCAGTCTTGGATGAGCCCCTGAACTCCTTGGACCACGGGGCCCCCAAATGCGCGGGGCCCTAGGCAAATGCCTCGTTTGCCTATGCTGTAATCTGGCCCTGGTTGCAGGTCATTTGATGGAGGTTGGTTGCTCACCTGGAGTTGGCTGGCTAAGCAACTTCTGAGGTGGTGTCCTGCTAGAGGGTAATTGTAGGTGTTACAAGGTTAATTGTGAGGTGTTGATCGATAGAACTGGGTCATCCAGAATTGGGGAGCGTTTGTCCATGTTACTGGATGTAGAATGGTTCTGGTGGTATCCATTCTTCTTCTTTGGGGAGGTCACTTAGGATTTTGGTCAAGGGAAGTTCTCCTTGTGGATGAAGCATGGAACTTTTTGTTGGAGGGTCCTTCTTTGGGATCTGTAGGGGTAATGCTAATGGTGTAGTTGGTCGTGTTCGATGGTTGGAGTGGGTTCTCTCTGTCAGGTACATGGAGTTCCTGCATGTCATGTAGTTGTCTCTTCATTAGTTTGTCTAACCTGACGTTGATTGGAGTGATTCTCTGTTGTATGTGCAGGTCTTCGATCCTGATTCTGTCTCTGAATCTGGTGCCAGTGATAAAGTGGAGGGCTTTGCTTTGGACTCTTTGGAGTTTTAATATGTTGGTTTTGGTTGTTAGTGACACGGATACACAAGAGAATTCTAGCAGAGGTCTGATCATCTTGTACAGGTGTTGTTTGATGTGGGGAAGGGGCTGCTTTAAATCGGTAAAGTTGGCCAAGGCGGCTTTTGCTAGGTTTACTTTTTTGGTTATGTGGGTTGTAGAGTTGAGTAATCTGTCGATCTCGTATCCTAGGATCTTGTTTGGATTCCTAATAGCGATTCGGGTGCCCCTGATGGAAATGCTCCCTTTGTCTTCAATGGTTGATGGTAAGCAGCCGATGGTGCTGATGAGGACTTTGTCTGGGTTGGTTGTGATTCTCCATTTCTTCTCTCACTTAGCTGTTCTCCGTAGTTCTTCATTCATTTTCTCTATTCCTCTCCTATGCTTATTTGCACCAGCAGTGGGGTAGAAGAGACTACATGGATAACATTGTCTTCAAATTGGGTGATGATGGTATCATTGTGTTCAGGCTGGGGGAGGTCGTTGACATATATGTTGAAGAGTATAGGGCTGAGGCAAGAGCCTTGGGGTACTGCTGTCAGCGTGAAGGGAGTTGCTTCCACGCCGTGGAAGGTGGGGATGATTCTTCTTCCTGTTAAGAAGTTGTAGATGAGCCTGAGAAAGGTCCAGTTATGGTCAGGGAGGTCTACCAGTTTGAAAATGAGACCATCATGCCACAGGCTGTCGAAGGCCTTGTGTACGTCCCTGGTTGCAATCAGGGCCAGGTTCCTTTGCTTCCTCAGGCTGGCCACTGCATCAATGATGATATTTATAGCATACTGTGTGCTGTGGTGGGACCTGAAGCCGAACTGCCTTTCAGAGAATAGGTGGTTGAACTCCGTGTAGTAATTCAGCCTGTTAGAGATTATTCTTTCGAAGACTTTGCCCGTAACTTCGAGTAGGGAGATGGGCCTGTAGTTCTAAGGATTGTGGTTGTCCTCGTTGGGTTTGGTGATGAAGATCATCCTTGCGGTCTTGAATGCCACTGGGAAATGACCTGATGCCAAGATGGTATTGTAGATATTCACTAGTGACATCTTGCAGTTGTGGGGAAGGTACTTTAGTTGTATAGCTGTTATGCCTGATGGGCCAGGTGCTGTGTTTCTCAGTCGCCCAATGACTTGGAATGCTTCCCTGAGCGTAATTGGTCTGGTTAGAGAGTGTTCATTTTCTAGAGAAAATGTGTCAGTTGATGGTATAGGATGGAAGTCTTCCAGGTTTTTGTTATGCCATTGGTTGATGCACTGGTAGTGATTATTGTTTAATCTTCTGCTGTTGTTGTGTAAGAGAATGTTCTCTCATACTTCGCCCATCAGCTTGGCTTGGTCTTGTGGGTCATCGAGCTTGGTAGTCACTTCCTTACCGTCTTCGTCAGTGAAGAAGCGTGTGAGGTGTTGAGTGGGAGTGTGCTTGGCCCCTAGGAGTCTATGGATCTTGTTCCAGAATTGGTCTGGGTGGCGTTTATACTGGTTTGCTTGGCGCACCAGATGTTCCCAAAGATCTCTTTTATGTTGGGTTATTAGGGCGATTAGCTCTCTTCTCATTTTTAGTAGAACTTACCGGGTGGGTTGCACTGTGTGGAAGTGTCTGCTGCACTCAGATTGGTAGTTATTCATTCTGTCCTTGATTTCCCTGATTGGTTTGTATTGCTGGTAGATCTTGGACGTTATTAGTGCACAGCATGCTTGTGTGGCCTCATTGATTCTGGCATGGAGGGAGTTAACTGTCCCATCTATTGCAATGGAGGGATGGTCTTCAAGAGAAATAGTTTGGTCGTTTCCTAAGAAGACCCTGAAGGGGTCAACTCCTAATGTCTTCAGGTTGGGTCTGGGGAGGGTGGGTGTTTGGAACAGAGTAGACTGGAGCTTGATTACGACGGGGATGTGATCTGAACCGACGCTGCCACCTGGGCAGACTCTTCAGTGGAATAGGTCACAGTCTCAGTTGGTAAGTATCATGTCTGGGGTACCTGGGTGGTGGCCCGTGAACGGCTTGAAGAATGGGCCTTGGAATGTAAGGTCTTTCGAAGCTATTATGTTGAATAGTTGTTTCCCCTTGTGGTCGTCTTGGGGATGGGCAGCACCCCAGTTGAAGAGAGCAGGATGGTGGGCATTGAAGTCCCCTGCTAAGACAGTAGGGATATTTCTACTGAGTAGCCGGTTGTCTGGGAGGGAAGTACCCTGTCCCTACTAGCAGTCTCTCATGTGATGATGGCGCTCCAATTGCTAGGACGTTGTTCTCATCGACATGTATATTGCAAAATTCATGCCCCTGCTTCACTAGGATGGCCACCCCAATGTGTGGCCCCCTGGATTTCTCGAGAGTTGTGTACCCATGTATCTTTATATGCTGGTCAGGTCTGGCTGATGTTTCGTTTAAAAGAGTAATGTCCAGGTTGTGAATGCAGAGTTCTAGTTCAAGGAGGTAGCAGTTGTTGAAGAAGTGTTGGATGTTAATTTGAAGAATCGTGATCCCCATTATTTTATGTGTTTGGCAGAGTTGCTGTGAACAGAGGATGGGAGTTTAGTAGCACAGTCGCGCGGAGGTTGCATGCGCTTTCTGTTGGAGTTGCGGGAGGGAGTGGGTGGGGGGTTATAGTCTTGGGTGGACATATGAGAGGAGAATAGATCATTGTCTATGCTGTTGGCAATGATGATATCCGATGACGAGTCTGATTCGTCGTCAGACGTCGGGGCACGTCAGAGTCTACACTTTTTTGGCTAGTTGAGTCACCAGTCACATCGGCTGCGGACATGGGGGATAATGGAGGTTGTACATAGAAAGATATGTCCTGAAATTGGATTTGCTGCTCAGCGGTTGTCTCACATGGAGTGGCGGTGGAACCAGGTTGGTCTTTTAGGTCGGCCTCAGTGGCGGTAGAATGTGCATCAGATAGTGGTGCAGTTACAGAATTATGCACTATTTTTTGGAAAGAAAACATTATTTTTCATAATTTTTCAGCTTCAATTTTAAAATCTCTCTCTCTCTCTCTCTCTCTGTCTCTCTCTCTCAAAAAAAAAAAAAAAAAAAAAAAAAAATCCTTGGCCTCTATTAAGTCGAAATCACTAAGCAGTAAGATGCTTGAGGATGGAGTTGGAAGGCTTTCAAGACAGTAGTCAATTTTCAGTAGCTGTTCCTTGAACTGTTGGGAGGTTGCATCTGGTGGTTTATATACGACCACAATGACTAGGTTTTGGTTCGCAGTCTTCATTCTTAGAACTTTCAACTTCACCATTTGTGGTGTTCAGCATCTCTGTGCAGATGAGCGACTCTTGGCACACAGGCCAAGCACCCCCCTTTCCCATTTTTGCCTGTTCTTTCTGTCGCATCTGAAAAGGTTGCACCTATATATTCATATTTTGTTGTGTGGGTCTCTGTGAAGGCTCCAAACATCGCACTTGACTCCTCTAGATGTCCACTGATAAGAGGTATTTTGTTAGTGGATGGCTTAAGGCCCTGTATATTAGCAAATATAAATGAGGCCGTATTCTGTGTTTGCTTGGGGGATTTTGTTATTGGCATCAGTAGTTATGGTTCTGGAGGGCCAAGGAGAGGGAAGACTGGCTGTCTTCAGTCCAACAAGGCTCCAAGGTGTTGGACTACTTTTATTTCCTTCCATTTTCTTTCTTCCTTTCCTACCACTAAAAAATCACTTGGAGTGGGGTTGTCATAAATATTACTATGCAGGGCAGTTGGTGTTGTAACACTGTTTTTGAGGACCGATGAGTGACACATTTGTGGGTGAAAAAATTGCAGGAGGAAGAACGACGCTCTCCTTTAGACAGGAGGTCATGACATTTTTTTGGTATGCTCAAAGCTGAGTGTCACATTTGTTTTTCCTGATATTCCATGCTTACAGATGCTCTAAACATAGAATTTACACAATTTCGCTTTTGGTTGGGTAGAATTTTTGGTAGGTGTGTTCTCACTTTGTGTATTTTTTAGGACTACACTATAATTCTCAGTATCCAAGCCAGGGCCACTCCATCCTGCTTCTGGGAACTGCTTTCCCCTAAAGAAGAAGAAAACGAAGACTCCTTCACTACATCTGTAATGTGGGCTATGGTCTTGTGCAATGATGGTTGTATAAATAAGGTTTAAGTGGTGACTGTGGTAGAGACCTTCTTAAGTGGTGACTGTGGTAGAGACCATAGCAGAGTCTGGACTGGTACTAAGGCTGGGGGCAGAGTCTGGGTCAGCACCAGCATTATGGGCAGTAGTGCTAGGACTGGGGGATGGGTTTGGGTTAGCACTATGGGTGGGGGTTGGTTTAACTGACGTTTTTGGTTCCTCGTCCCAGGTCCATCATCATCTTCATCACACGTCCATCATCATCCTCATCTCAGGTCCATCATCATCCTCGTCACAGGTTCATCATCACCCTCGTCACAGGTCCATCATCATCTTCGTCACATCACTCTCGAAATCCATCAAAGGTACGTAAACGAATAGAACTGAAGGGATAGACAGAAATATTTAAAGCAGGTGGGAATATAGTTCTGGAATGATTGGTGCTGTGCTTGAATTTAAGAAATATACGCAAGAGGAGAAAGTACCTAGGTATTTGCAGAGAGGATGTATAGTTCCTTTGTATAAAGGCAATGGGAACAAAAGAGTGTGTAAAAATTATAGGGGAACAAGCCTGTTGCGTATACCTAGTAAAGTGAATGGTAGAGTTATTATTGAAAGAGCTGAGACTAAGAGAAAGGGCAGGAAGAGCAGCAAGGAGAGGGAGAGAGAAGACGCGTCACAGTGTGCTCCACAAACGTTCTTAATATTACTTAACTACGAGGGTTGGTGAGGAAAAAAAGCTGTTCAGTGACCTAGTACTACCTACAACATATTAGTACAAGTAAGCCAACTCCTCCATAGAAGTGAATATAAGCAAAATCAGTGACAATCAAGAGTATTTTGGTAAACAATGTGGTGAGAGTGAGGGGACAGTGGCAGGCCTATGAGTGACGTCACTATTGCCTTCACAGTGATTAGATTTAGATTAGATTTTGCCACCGAAGTGGCTAGTTTATTGTGCACCCCATATCCATCCTGTGGACGGTAGCGCGAGAGCATATGGATACACAAAAGGCCTAGGAACTAGGCCCCAAAGGGTTAACAGGAATACATATGGATTTATATCTACATATCTATAGTTCACTTATCTGTTACAAGCAAATTTAGGAAATTTGCTTAGTATATCTGGTATCTTATTTTCATTAATAAGATATCTTGACATGTCACATAGGTTATTATACTGTCTGTCTCTGTATTCCTCAATAAGTGGACAATTAAGCACATAGTGTTCAAGAGAGTGACCATATGCCTGATCACATAATTTACATTTAGTTTGATCATATCTGTGTGTCTCCCAAACTGCCAGAAGTACTTGTTAACCAAGCCTAAGCCTGACCACTACAACATCAGTCAGTCTGTTCACATTGCAAGTTGCTCCATAAACATACTTATCTACGTTCATGTTATCATAGTGGGTTATAGATCTACTCAGGCTTCTAACTGCATTCCTATAACAATCATCTTCATTATTTACTTCTCTCCTAATATTATTCCTAATGCTAGACACAGTTATACCAAAGTTATATTCTACATTCTCCTTCTCGATACTCTTCTTGGCTAACATATCAACTTTATCATGAAGGAGTAATCCAATGTGTGATGGGATCCATAGCAATTGTACATTAATTCCTTTGTCCCTAATTTTTGAGTATCTATACCTGGCTTCCCCAATGAGCATGTTGTAATAAAGTTGGTAGAATTACCGACAATATGTAAAGTAAAAGGACACAAGTGCAACTAATGTGACATTTATTGTGGCAACGTTTCGCTCTCCAGGAGCTTTATCAAGCCATTACAAACAATACATGGACACAGAGGGTATATAAAGGCTCAGAGTGAGGTGAATACTAGTGAGGTACCATTTCGATGTTCACTAGTGGTAGTAGTAGTAGTAGTAGTAGTAGTAGTAGTAGTAGTAGTGGTAGGACAAAAGTAATACAATATGGTAGACAATTAATTCGTACATGAGTAAAAGGATATAAAAGCTATTACTTGGTAACATAAAATGGGTTGGACAAATAAAAGACTGGAATGAGGCAGCTTGTTTCAGTGTTCACTCTCTGTGCTTTGTGTAGTATAACAGGAGAGACTATGTGATGGCAGGGTTTACTTTTTCAGGAGGATTCTTGCTAAGACTTCGGAGATGGTAAAGCTGCCGTTTTTTTTTGTTTAACGTATTCGAAACAGGCGATCAGTGCTGATTCGAGGCACTTGCGTCTGCGGAAATTAGTTTCTTTGATCACTAATTGGGCGTCTCTGAATTTCATGAGAGATTGGTGGAATTTCGGTGTTGTACACAGGCGTTGTTCAGGTTATCGTTCCTACATGCGTAAATGTGTTCATTGAGGCGGGTGTCGAGGTTTCTGGCTTTTTCACCACGAAAAATCTGTCACAGCCTCCACAGGGTATAGTGTAAACTCCTGCTTTGGGACTGGTTCGTGGTGCTTGGATTTTGTCCTGGTTATATCCTTTATTGAAGTGCTAGAAGCGATGGCGACTCTGGTGTTAGCTTGTGAAAGTACTTTGAGACGTTCAGTGCAACCTGACTGTTGGGGAAAAATTATAACTTTGCTGGAGTGGTGTTGAAAGCGTGGGAATTTATTATCTGAAGAGCTCTTTTCTTGCAGTCTTTGATGAAAAAGAAGGAAAATGTAAATCTGTGAAAAGTTTGGTGAAAGTAGTACACTCCTCATCAAGAAACTCAGGACTACAAATTCGGTATTATGCTCTTAGGAAAAACCCGATGATGATGCCTCTTTTGGTCTTGTTACTTGACTGGAATAGAAGTGTGTGAGATCGTTTTTATTTTGGGGGGTTTCCGATAAAATTGAAACTTAGGTTGTTGTTACTTTGTGAATGAGGACGTCGAGGAAAGGTAGCTTTTCATGGCCCCTTTCTTCTAGTGTAAACTGGATCGCCGGGTTTAACTGCGTTTTAGCCTTGCCTGAAGTCTCGTACATCAAAACGTTTTGGGGGTTTTTACGAGGACATCGTCCACGTAACGTAACCAAGTGACGCTTGAAAGGGGTGATGTTGGCGAAGTGTTCAGACTCTAGGTGTTCCATGTATAAGTTGGCTAGGACGGCACTTATGGGGGACCCCATTCCGATGCCGTAGGTTTGTTTGTAGAGCTTGTTATTGAAAGAAAAACAGTTGAAATTAACACAGAGTTCAATTAAGTCAACAAAATCTCCGGGAGGGAGAGGAAGATTTAAAGGGCCTGATTGACTTTCGTCGTAGAACCTTGATGGCTTTTTTGGGAGGTACTTTTGTGAAGAGGGAAGTCACATCCAAAATGCTTAGTTCTTGTTACAGATGGAGAGGTTACGGATGCGGTTGAGAAGGTCGCCTGAGTGTTTAAGATGAGCGGGGCTGATGGTCCTGCCTTCTGGGGACCATCAGCCCCGCTCGTCTTAAACACTCAGGCGACCTTCTCAACCGCATCCGTAACCTCTCCATCCGTAACAAGAAACTAAGCAGTTTGGATGTGACTTCCCTCTTCACAAAAGTACCTACCAAAAAAGCCATCGAGGTTCTACGACTTAAAGTCAATCAGGACCTTAATCTTCCTCTACCTCCCGGAGATTTTGTTGACTTAATTGAACTCTGTGTTAATTTCAACTGTTTTTCTTTCAATAACAAGCTCTACAAACAAACCTACGGCATCGGAATGGGGTCCCCCATAAGTGCCGTCCTAGCCAACTTTATACATGGAACACCTAGATCTGAACACTTCGCCAACATCATCCCTTCAAGCGTCACTTGGTTACGTTACGTGGACGATTCCTCGTAATAACCCCAAAACGTTTTGATGTACGAGATCTTCAGGCAAGGCCCCAACGCAGTTGAACCGGCGATCCAGTTTACACTAGAAGAAGAGTCTATGACAAGCTACCTTTTCCTCGACGTCCTCATTCACAAAGTAGACAACAACCTAAGATTTAAAGTTTATCGGAAACCCACCAATAAAAAACGATCTCACACACTTCTATTCCAGTCAAGATACCAAGACCAAAAGAGGCATCGTCATCGGGTTTTTCCTGGGAAAGCATACCGAATTTGTAGTCCTGAGTTTCTTGATGAGGAGTGTACATACATTCACCAAACATTCACGAGTTAATTTTCCTTCTTTTTTCATCAAAGACTGCAAGAAAAGAGCTCTTCAGATCATATATTCTCCACGCATCAACACCACTCCCAGCAAAGTTATAATTCTTCCCAACAGTCGGGTTGCACTGAACGTCTCAAAAGTACTTTCACAAGCTAACACCAAGTCGCCATCGCTTCTAGCACTTCAATAAAGGATATAACCAGGACAAAATCCAAGCACCCCCGAACCAGTCAATGCAGAGTTTACACTATACCCTGTGGAGGCTGTGACAAGATTTACGTAGGTGAAACAGCCAGAAACCTCGACACCGCCTCAATGAACACATTTACGCATGTAGGGAAAGATAACCTGAACAACGCCTGTGTACAACACCGAAATTCCACCAATCATCTCATGAAATTCAGAGACGCCCAATTAGTGATCAAAGAAACTAATTTCCGCAGACGCAAATGCCTCGAATCAGCACTGATCGCTGTTTCGAATACAGTTAAACAAAACAACGGCAGCTTCACCCCTCTCCGAAGTCTTAGCAAGAATCCTCCTGAAAACAGTAAACCCTGCCATCACATAGTCTCTCCCGTTTATACTACACAAAGCACAGAGAGTGAACACTGAAACAAGCTGCCTCATTCCAGTCTATATTTGTCCAACCTATTTTTATGTTACCCAAGTAATAGCTTTTATATCCTTTTACTCATGTACGAATTAATTGCTCTACCATATTGTATTACTTTTGTCACTACCACTACTACTACTACTACTACTACTACTAATACTACCACTAGTGAACATCGAAATGGTACCTCACTAGTATTCACCTCACTCTGAGCCTTTATATACCCTCTGTGTCCATGTATTGTTTGTAATGGCTTGATAAAGCTCCTGGAGAGCGAAACGTTGCCACAATAAATGTCACATTAGTTGCACTTGTGTCCTTTTACTTTACAATGAGCATGTTGTTGGAGTCATTATATGAGTCAAGAGCCTTCAGTGATGACATAGAATCAGTAATGATGATAGAGTCAAGGGTCAGTGTCTAGGTTAGCTTTAGCGCCATTAGGATTGCAAACAATTCAGTTTGCAGTGTAGACGCCCAGTTGTTAATTCTTATGCCTAACTCAACAAATTTATTATCGTTCTTAACTAGGGAGGTGGCAACAAGAGCAGATGCAGCCCTGCCAGAAGACTCCTGTTTAGATCCATCAGTGTATATAACTTGTGATAACTTGTTACTACCAGCTAGGTGAGAAATTTCTTCTTGAGCAGTTGTTTCTAACAAGAGATTTGGGAAGGGATTACTAGCAATGAGCTTCTTGGGAGGGACTTGTAGGTATGTGATATTAAATGAACACATCTTCCATGGAGGGGTGAAATGCTCTTGTTGCCTACAGTGATACAGTTCATGTAGGTTATAAAACTTAATGCAATTGCACGTTTTTACAATCCATTTTTGATCTGTGTGTATTTACCTCTAGACACTTGATAAGATTCACTGTGACAGTGTCTGGTTCGTTTCTCAACATTCTATACCGAGTACAGTGTTAAATTTCAACAATCCTATCACTGATACTAGAATACCAAGCTCCTTCCTCATGTTAAGAACTTTTGTAGATCTGGGGCAGCCAAGAATAATCCTGAGAGCATCATTTTGCATTAACTCCAAGGGTCGGAGAGAACTCTCTCTAGCTAATATCAACATGGGAGCAGCATAAAACAATTTAAGGACCTAACATAGGCTATGTACATCATTCTCACGATTCTCACATTTGCACCATAGTTGGGATTGTAGCCAGCAACAGCTTTGAGAGCATTTAGCCTAGCTTTACATTTCTTGTTTAGTTGTGGTATAGTGGATTTGTTAAAGGTACATCTACACCAAGATATCTGTAAGTTTTAACGTAGCTAATGATTTCACCCTCCAAATAGAATGGGTGGGGGGATGTCGTTTGCTTGTTAATATCTTAGTTTAGAGGAAGATAAATTTTGAGGCCTAGTCGATTACAAATTGCTTGAACTTCATTAAGAATGGTATTCATCTTCTTATGCCCTGTTGTATGGATCATGATATCATCAGCATAGCTTATAGCTATATGTTTAGGTGAGGCAGGTAGAGCATTTAGGAGAGCATTTAATCAGAATATTAAATAGCATGGGACTAAGAACTCCTCCCTGCTGTGTACCTAAAGACATTTCTTTAGAATCACTTCTGAAGCCTTGTTAAGGACAGAGGATACTCTATTTGACAGGTATCCTATTATCCAGCAGAGTAAGCTACCACCAATATTCATTTTGGCCCAATTCATGTAGTATAACGGTTCTTTGCAATACAAAAGCGATTTTAGATCAAAAAAA
>NC_069439.1:37630658-37647973 GCF_026875155.1 Cherax quadricarinatus | reverse complement strand
CAAGTGAACATCATGTTTACTTACTATATTTTGCACAAAACAGTGATAATAATCACTTCCAATGATTAAATCAATTGGACTAATTGTGTCCGTCTGTATGTCAGGACAGGCTAACTTGACCTTAGCTGCTTTCAGTGCTGTTTCTTTTAATCCCTGGATCTGCACAGACTTAGCCAAATCATCTACTACCACAGCTTCTACTGTCTTTTTCCTGTTTCCTAGACCAACAGTGATTCTGGCTAGGTCATATGTCTGTTTACCAGAATTGTGGAAAAAACCAGCTATATCTAACTGTATTTTGGCATAGGGTTGTTTATTCAGTTTCTGCAGCACTGTTCTTCTTAAGAAGGACCTTAGTAAGCCTTGATCAAATAATGTTAGCACATTCAAAGTTTATTCTCTATAAGGATTACAATGCTGAGTTTACAGAAATTTGGTTATTGTTTGGTTTACATGTAGTAAGACTGTGATTACAGAGTGTACCACTAGAACGCTTAGCATGGCTAGGCATTTCGGGCATACTTAGTTTTATTCTTAATTGTAAAAAATTACAAATTATGAGGTAAGTTGGTATTATGGCTAAGTGACTAAATACTAGTTTGTGAGTTTAGCAATGTGAATGCTTTTGTTTTGGCACAGTATATAGTTTTAGTATTGGAGTATCACAGGATTCATTATTTTAAGACTGAGATTAATATTTCTGTTTATGGTCAAATGAGTGAGTGAGTGTAAGTGTGAACCACCAGGTGGTATTCGTGTAGTTAGTTGACGGGGTGTATCAGGGAGATAAGATGTTTTCTAATGGTAGTTTTGAAGGTGATGAATGTGTCTGCAGTTCTAGAGTTCTCAGGTAGGGTATTCCAGATTTTAGGGCCTTTGACATACATTGAATTTTTGTAAAGGTTTAGTCGGACACGGGGAATGTTTGTGTCTGGTGTTATGCCTGTGGGTTCTGTCACAACTATCAAGAAAGCGTTTTAGGTCAAGGTTGATATTAGAGTTTAAGGCCCTGTAGATATAGATTGCACAGTAGTAAGTGTGGATGTACTGAACTGGGAGTAAGTTTAGATCTATGAAGAGTGGGGGGGGGTGTTGCCAGGGATGGGATTTAGTGATTATTCTTACTGCAGCTTTTTGTTGGGTTATTATTGGCTTTAGGTGTGTTGCTGCAGTTGATCCCCAAGCACAAATAGCATAGGTGAGGTATGGATAAATAAGTGAGTGGTATAGTGTGAGAAGGGCATTTTGCGGCACGTAGTATCGTATCTTGGAGAGGATCCCAACCGTTTTGGATATTTTTTTGGCTATATGCTGGACATGGGTGCTGAAATTCAGGTTGTTCTCAAGGTATAAGCCTAGGAATTTTCCCCCATTATTTCTGGTAATTAGAGTGTTGTCAATCTTAATGTTAATTTGTGCATCTCCTGCTCTGCTACCAAACATAATATAGTAGGTTTTGTCAGCGTTAAGCGTAAGTTTATTGACTGTCATCCAAGTCGATATTTTAATCAGCTCCTCATTCACAATGGTGTTGAGGGTGGCAAGATTAGGGTGAGAGATGACATAAGTCGTGTCATCAGCAAAGAGAATGGGTTTCAGGTGTTGGGATACGTTTGGAAGGTCATTGATGTATATGAGGAAGAGCAGGGGACCAAGGACACTTTCCTGCGGAACTCCAGTATCAAGTGGCCGTGTTGCTGATGCTGTGTCTTTAATGGTGACGTACTGATACCTATTAGTAATGTAAGATTTGAAATAAGCAAGCGCATGGCCTCTTATACCGTAGTGATCAAGTTTGTGGAGTAGGATGTCGTGGTCTACTGTGTCAAAAGCTTTTCTTAGGTCAATAAAAATTCCTAGTGGATATTCCTTATTTTCCAATGCTGTGTAAAGCAGATCTAGTATTTTTATGATTGCATCATTAGTGCTTTTATTTTTCCTGAATCCAAACTGGCAGGGGTTGAGTATGTTTTGAGCCGTTATAAATGAATACAGTCTCCTGTGCACGAGTTTCTCAAAGATTTTGGATAGCAATGGTAAGTTAGATATTGGCCTATAGTTGTTTAAGTCTGTAGGGTCACCACCTTTATGTATTGGTGTAACCCTTGCCATCTTGAGTAGTTTCGGGAAGGTTCTAGTCTCTATTGACTGTTAAAAGTTAATGAAATGAGCAGCCCGAAAGGACATGGCCGCTCGCTGTACAAGTAATGGTGGGACCAGAGACAGATTCCCCCGAGTTATTTTTAGTGACTTTATGATCTCAATGACTTCCCTGGGCTCAGTTGGTGCAAGATAGAGAATTAGGGAAATTTTCATCTCAGTAGTCCACCCGCATGGGCATTGTATGTGGGATTTTAACTTGGCAAGATTAGGATCCATTTCGAGAAGAAGTCGTTTATCTTTGTTAGTCTGTGTCAGTGGGATGTAGTGGTGTTTCATTAGGTGTTAGTTAAGGACAATATTCTTGGTTTTTCTCAGTTTGTGGGTCCCCGGAGAATTCTGAGAGAGTTTTTCCAGTCTTTTTTATATCTCCTCTAGTGTCTGTGAATCTCTGGAGTAGTATATTGTTTTGCTTTTTATTATCACTATGTGAGAGCTGAGTAGAATATGATTAAGAGTATCTTTGTGTATTAAGGCCCTGTCTATATTGCTTTTTTTCATATGGAGTTTCCTGTCAATGGATTTCAGAATGGTGCTGGTTAGCCATGGCAACCAAGCCGTTTTGTATGTGATCGTTTTGTTATTATAGGACAATGTTTGTTGTATAGTCCTAAGTAATTTGTTAAGAAAATGTCTGTCCAGCAGTCATCATACCATTGGCCTTGAGAATTCCTGTAGGCATCAACAGTCTCTAGTCCAGCTGTGAACTTCCTACGAGGCCCTCGTCATGAGTCTAAATGAGACTTGTTGTATTCAAGTGGTGGTTTTACTAATGTTTGTCAGGAGGAAGGTAGGGTAGGGTCTGTAGTGCTATCTGTGATTATCCCAGAATTAAGGGGGCTAGTATATTGTCCATATTGGTCTATTATGTTCACTTTTCTTCAGTGAGCCTGGTTGGTTTAGTTATTGTTGTAGGGAGAATGATGTTGTCATATTGTTGATGATATCAGTTTACAGGCTGATCAACTAGTAAGCCAAGGTGATGTTGAAGTCTCCAGCTAAGGAAGTTGGTGCTTATTCATTTGTCTGTTGTTATTAGTGACTTTAATTCACACTGAAATTTGGCTGTTTGTGTGAGGTATCCTAAATGGCACCGATTGTTATAGGCGTCTAAGTTTTTTTACAGTAAGTATTAGCAAAAATGTATTCCCCATATTCTTCACTAAAGCAAGTGGTGCAAAGACAAGATAATTGGTTAGAGTATTAATTTGCAATACCACCCCAACTTGGTTGTTCTGCAGTTGTGAATTGAATGGATGGGAGCGAGTACTGTGCCTTGTGGAACAGATGCTTTTCACCGTAGCTGCCTGAACTTTAACTCTGTTGACGACTACTCTCTGTGTCTGTTAGTGAGGAAATTATAGATCCATCGACCGACTTTTCCTGTATACCTTTATCACGCAGGGTGTGCGCTATTACGCCATGTCACACTTGTCGAAGGCTTTGCAAAGTCCTGCATATATACATCTGCATTCTTGTTGTTGGGTGCAGGACTGAAAGATTTTCCAACAGTGTCAATTTTTAAAAGCTGTTCCTGTAATTGATGGATTGTTGCATCCGAGCTTGTAGACTACCACAATGACTAGGCTTTGTTTCTCGAACTTTACTGCCTAAAACTTCCTGTACAATCAATTTGAGGCATTAAGCAATTTCTGTGCAAACAAGTGACTCAGCAATGTACATGCCAACCCCTTCCCCCCTTTTGCTGTTCACCTTCTGTCACATCTTTATAGGTTTAACCTGGGATCCATATTTCGTTGTCCTAATATACCGTATGTGGGTCCTCAGTAAGCCGCGAACATTGCCTTTGCCGCTGCAAGCAGTACCACGGATGAAAGGTATTTTGTTGTTTGTTGCTGGCTTTAGACCCTGTATATTTGCAAAGAAGAATGTCATCGGACTGGTGGTATTGTTGGTACTGGGGGGGGGATTTTTTTTCCGGCATTAGTATCTGTATCTGTTGGTTTGGAGTGGAGACCATCGACTGTGGTTCCACTCCAGGAATGACTGGATTTGGTGTACAATTTCTGTCTGTGACTCATCTGAGTTTTCAACTTCCTGTTGTGAGTCCTTTTGCTGTCCCATCTCTAAAACATCCTGTCCCTATTCGTCCTACTTGTGCTGCTTCCCTCTCCACTTTTAGCTTTACAATGTAATCGAAACAAGAGGACTCCACTAGCAACAGTGAGGATATATTACCAAAAACAACTGGTGGGAGCTCCATCGTTGGTGCTAGGGAGGATAGGAATAAGACAGAGAAACATGCCACCACAGGGGAATACAGTACACATAAACCCAAGCAAACGGAAAACCAAGCTGTGCACATAACTACGCTACTTGGTACTGCAGACATGGGAATCTGGAAAAAACAGATGGGACGTGCAACTATGACCAACCCTAGAAAATGCCATGCCCATATGACAACAGGAAAATGCAAACTCCTTCCTGTAAGCTTTTTTTCCACCCTGAAATGTGTACCTCCTTCAGTACAGGAAAGACGTGCAATAATATAATGCCAGGCCCACCATCTAAAGGGGACAAAAAGATACAAAACATCCAGGCCATAGGAAAACCTGGGTAGCCCCAGCCACTCAAGAGGAGAGGTTTTAAGTGCCAGGAAGGAAAAAAAAAAACTGGCAGGAATGGCAGAAATTGTACAACCAAATCCAGTCTTCCTGGAGTGGAACCACATCGATGGCCTCCACTCCAAACCAACGATACAGTTACTAATGCCGGAAAAAAATCCCCCCAGTACCAACAATACCATCCAGTCCGATGACATTCTTCTTTGCAAATATAACAGGTCTAAACCAGCAACAAACAACTAAAAATACCTTTCATCCGTGGACTGCTTGCAGAGGCAAAGCAATGTTCGCAGCTTTTCACTGGACCCACATAAAGGATCACTTGGACAACGGTAATATGGATCCAGTACAACCTATACAGATGTGACAGAGCGCACGGCAAAAGGGGGGGGGGTTGCCTGTACATTGCAGAGTCCCTGTTTGCACAGAACAGAACTGCTTAATGTCTCAAAGATGTACATTGAAGTTTTAGCAGTAAGGTCGAGAAACAAAACCTAGTCATGTGGTAGCACAAGCCTCCGGATGCAACACCCAGCCATTCCAAGAACAGCTGTAAAATTGACCACTGTCTGGAAAATCTTCCAGCTCCGCAACCCAACATCTTGCTCCTGGGGGATTTCAACTTAAGGCACCTAAAATGGAGAATATAGCAAATAATATTGTTGCAGTAATTAAACACCATGAGGCAGCTCTGATGAAAACTCACACTCACACGAGCTTTTTAAATCTCGCACAAAAATCAATTTAAACCACAAATAATAGCGCCTACTAGACTGGAGAAATACACTAGACCTCATATTCGACTAACAATGATGATCGAAGAAATGTCACATACAAAAACAATATACTCAGATCACCACATAATTGAGGTTAGACATGATGGGCGAGGAGCCCCAGACCGACAAAATGAACTAAGTCCGAGGAGCATTCACCATTCAACATCACTAACAAAAACATAAATGGGACCAGTAAACCCAAGAGCTAACGCGATTAAGCTGGGAAGATATACTAAGCAACACATACCCAAACTATGCCTATAACAGATTAACTCGGTGCACTCGATGTATTCACAAGGCATATCTCTAAGAAAAAGAGGAGTAAGATGTAAAATAGAAAGAGACAGGCGCTCCCTTTACAGGCGACGGAAAAGAAAAAAAAAAAAAAAAAAAAAAAAATTAAGAAAAAAGAAAAAAAAAAAAAAAAAAAGAAAAAAAAAAAAAAAAAGAAAATTTTTAACAAGAGCGCTAAAAGAGTTCCATATATCTGAAAGCTAGGGAGACACTGTCAGAGAAATAGCAAGCACGAACTAAGCTAAAAGAATCCTTTAGAGTCAGGAATCGCGGAAGAACTAAAAAAAGCTATAAATGATATCGAAAGAACCAAGTCTTTCTTCTCCTATGCCAAAAATCAAAATCGACACAACGCCCAGTATTGGGCCCCTACTTAAAACACGATGGGTCCTACACAGATGACACAAGGAAATGCTTTAGCTACTCCAAGTCCATATGACTCAGTTTTTAGCAAGCCGCTAACCAGACTAATGAGTCGAAAGACAATATGAAATTTTTTATGAGAGAGCCACAAAATTTAATTAACGAACAAAGCCTAGTCCGATAGTTATCCTGACGCCAAGACTTCGAACAGGCGATAAATGACATGCCCATGCACTCTGCCCCAGCCAGACTCATGGAACTCTGTTTCCTCAAGAACTGCAAGAACCCCTAATCACGAGCCTTTTCCATCCTAGGTGAGGGAGCATGGACCACGGGGGGTCGTCCCTCAGTTACTAATAACAACAGACCTAGCCCCCACTCACAAAGGGCAAGTAAAGCAATACAGCAAAGAACTACAGACCAATACACTAACATCCCATTTCATAAAAACTTTGAAAGGGTCCTAAGAAGCAAGATCACCACTCCAATCTAGAAACCCATCATTTACACAACCCAGGGCAACATGGTTTAGAACAGTCGCTCTCCTGTCTGTCCTAACTACTGGATCACTACGACAAGGTCCTAAATGCACTAGAAGACAAAAAGAATGAAGATGTAAAATATAAACAGACGTTTTGCAAAAGCCCTTCGAACAAGTGTGAACATGGCGTAATAGCGCACAAAAATGCGTGCTAAAGGATAACAGGAAAAGTCCGTCGATGGATCTATAATTTCCTCACTATAACGCACAGAGGTATCCGTCAACAGAGTAAATTCCGAGGCACACGTGAAAAGCTCTGTTCCACAAGGCACAGAGATACTACTCCCATCTTGTCCTCATCCTCATTCCGACATAGACAAGGATTCAGCCACAGCACCATGTCTCCTTTGCAGATGACACCCGAATCTGCATGACAGTGTCTTCCATGCAGACACTGCAAGAGCTCCAGGCGGACATCACCAAATCTTTCAGTGGGCTGCAAGAAAAACAATATGAAGTTTCAACGATGAGAAATTACAATTACTCAGATATGGTAAACATGAAGAAATTAAATCTTCAACAGAGTACAAAACAAATTCTGGCCCAAAATAGAGCGAAACACCAACGTCAAAGACCTGGGAGTGATTATGTCGGAGATCTCACCTCAAGGACCATAACATTGTATCAATCGCAATCTGCTAGAAAAATGACTGATGGATAATGAGAACCTTCAAAACTAGGGAGGCCAGCCCATTGATGCACTCTTCAGGTCACTTTTCAATTCATCTAGCTGGAATCGTGCGCACTTCTCGAACAGCACCCTTTCAAGGCAGTGGAAATTGCCAAGCCTAGAAAATGTACCGAGGAACTTCACGGCGCGCGATAACGGAGATAAAAACAACCTCAATTACTGTGATCGCTTGAGGTTTCTAAACCGTATTCCCTGGAACGCAGATGGAGAGATACATGTTAATATTCACCTGGAAAATCCTAGAGGACTATTACCAACTTGCACACGAAAATCACCACAACGCAAGCAAAGAGACTTGGCAGACGATGCACCAATCCCCCCAATGAAAAGCAGGGGTGTCACTAGCACGTAAGAGACCATAACAATAAGTGTCAGGGCCCGAGACTGTTCAACTGCCTCCACACACATAAGGGGATTACCAACAGACCCTGGCATCCTTCAAGCTGCACTGGACAAGCACCTAAATGTACAGTTCCGGATCAGCCGGGCTGTTGGCTCGTACTTTGGTTTGCGTGCACCAGCAGCAACAGCCTGGTTGATCAGGCGCTTGATATCCACCAGGAGCCTGTTCACAGACCGGGCGCGGGGCATTGACCCCCGAAACGTCTCTCCCAGGTAAACTCCAGGTAAACATCTTGCTCCTGGGGATTTTCAACATAGGTACCTAAAAATGGAGAATATAGCAAAATAATATTGTGGTGCACGTAAATAACACCGGAGGCAGCTCTGATGAAAACTCACACTCATTCTCACACGAGCTTTAAAATCCCTCTGCACAAAATTTCAATTTAACCCAGCAAATAATAGAGCCTACTAGAATGGAGAAACACTAGACCTCATCACACTAACAATGATGATCGATAAGAATACACATATCAAAAACAATATACACCGATCACAACATAATTAGGTTCAGACATTATGAGCGGTGGAGCCCCACCCCCGACATAATGAGACTAGTCACGAGGAGCATTCACTAAATTCAACTTCAATAAACAAAAACATAAAGTGGACCAAGTAAACCAAGTCCTAACCGATATAAGCTAAAGATATTACTAAGCAACACAGACCCCAACTTATGCCTCGAACAGAATTCACTTGGTGCACTCGATGTATGCACAAGGCTTATTCGCTCTAAGAAAAAGGAGGAAGTAGAGTAAAATAAGAAAAGAGACAGGCGCTCCCTTTACAGGCGACGGAAAAGAAGAACAGAGAGGCTAAAAGAGTCAATATATCTAAATGCGCAGGGGACACTGGTCAGAGAAATACGCAAGCATCGAACTTAAAGCTAAAGAATCTCATAGAGTCAGGAATCGCGGGAAGAACTAAAAGCCATAAATGAAATCGAAAGAAACCCAAAGTAATTTCTTCTTCCTATCCAAATCAATCGAGAACAACGACCAGTATTGGGCCCTTACCTAAACAAATGGGTCCTACACAGATGACTGCAAGGAAATGATGAGCTACTCAAGTCCCAAATTTGACTCCGTATTTAGCAAGCCTAACCCAGACTGGGAGTCGAAGATCAAAATGAAATTTTATGAAAGAGCCACAAAATTTGCGTTAACACAAGCCTTTCCAAAGTTTATCCTGACGCCAAATGACTTCGACACAGGAGATAAATGACATGCCCATGCACTCTGCCCCCCAGGGCCAGACTCATGGAACTCGTGTTCATCAGAACTGCAAGAAGCCCTTTCACGAGCCTTTTTTTCCATCCTATGGAGAGGGAGCATGACACGGTCGTCCACAGTTACTAAAACAACATACTAACCCACTTTCCATAAAGGGGGCAGTAAAGCAACAGCAACGAACTACAGAC
This sequence comes from Cherax quadricarinatus, assembly GCF_026875155.1. NCBI lineage: Eukaryota > Metazoa > Arthropoda > Malacostraca > Decapoda > Parastacidae > Cherax > Cherax quadricarinatus. Next base: position 37,638,741 of record NC_069439.1, on the reverse strand, counting down.
CCGATAGCACTAAACATCCCATATCATAAAAAAATCTTGAAAGGTCTAAGAACAAGATCACCACCCATCCTAGAAACCCATCATTTACACAACCCAGGGCAACATGGGTTTAGAACAGGTCGCTCCTGTCTGTCTCACTATTGGAATCACTACTACACGGTCCTAAATGCACTAGAAGACAAAAAAGAATGCAGAGTGTAATATATACTGACTTTGCAAAAGCCTTCGACAAGTTGGTACCATGCGTAATAGCGCACAAAATGCTGCCTAAAGGAATTAACAGAAAAGTCGTTCGAAGGATCTATAATGTTCCTCACTAACAGAACTCAGAGATAGTTGTCAACAGAGTAAAGTCCGAGGAAGCTACGTGAAAAATCTCTGTTCCACAAGGCACAGTACTCGCTCCCATCTGTTCCTCATCCTCATATCCACCATAGACAAGATTGTCATTCCACAGCACCGTGTCTTCCTTTGCAGATGACAAACCCCCCGAAACTTCATTACAGTGTCTCCATTGCAGACACTGCAAGGCTCCAGCGGACAGCAAACCAAATTCTTTCAGTGGCTTGCCGAAAACAATATGAAGTTCACGATGAGAAATTTCAATTACTCAGATTGTAACCACGAGAAATTAAATCTTCATCAGAGTACAAAACAAATTCTGGCCACAAATAAGCGAAATACCACGTCAAAGACTGGGAGTGATCATGTCCGGCGGATCTCACCTTCAAGGACAATAACATTGTATCAATTGCCATCTGCTAGAAAAAGACAGGATGGATAATGAAACCTTCAAAAACAGGGAGGCAAGCCATATTACACTCTCATGGTCACTTGTTCTATCTAGGCTGGATATGTTGCACACTAACAGCTCCGTTTCAAAGCAGGTGAAATTGCTGTCCTAGAAAATGTACAAGAACCGTCACGGTGCACATAAAGGAGATAAAACACCTCAATACCTGGTAGCGCTTGAGGGTCCAAAACTGGTATTTCCCTGGAACGCAGGCGGGAGAGATACATGATTATATACACCTGGAAAATCTAGAGTGACCTAGTACCAAACTTGCACACGAAAATCACACACTACTGAAAGCATAAGACTTGGCAGAACGATGCAACACCCCCCAATGAAAAGCAGGGTGGTCCACTAGCACGTAAGAGACCATACAATAAGTGTCAGGGCCCGAGACTGTTCAACTGCCCCAGCATACATAAGGGGGATTACCACAAGACCCCTGCAGTCTTCAAAAGCTGCTCTGGACAAGCACCAAAGTCGGTTCCCTGACCACCGGCTGTGGCTCGTACGTTGTTTGCGTGCAGCCGCAGCAACAGCCTGTTGAATCAGGCATCTGATCCACCAGGAGCCTGGTCACAGACGCGGTCCGGCGGGGGCGTTTGACCCCCGACTCTCTCTAGGTAAACTCCCTCCAGAACCTCAGGACCACTGATCATAGCTCTGAGGGCCTTTCATAAGTGAGTCCCCCAATGTCTGAATACTCAAGGTGAATAAATGAAGGTCCAGCCTTTGCTGGTTCGTCTTACCTCCCTCTTAGTGCCCCTAACATGTGATTCATGAGAGTTTCCAGTACCTACCCCCCCTCCATTATCTGGCCCTTCCATGTACAACACATGTTTTCTATCCTGCAGTGGCCCTTCCAGTGTTTTTCCAGTCCAATCTCCATGTCACTGAAAATCACTCCTCAACTAAAACTGTTCCCCACCCATGTGGGCCCTACCTTCACCTCAGATAGTGTATCACCATTTCTCTGTTGTACCTTATTGTACTCTTTGTTTTGTCCCCTCCTGCCTATTCAATGAGGGATTAGTACCAAAACTTGCACACGAAAATCATTCCCATGATAGCAAAAGATTCTGTCAGAGATGCAACAACACCCCAAATAAAAGTGGGGGAGCCCCTTATGAAGCCCTTCCAGCATACATAAGGGGATACCGATAGGCCTTGGCTGTCTGTAAGCAGACACTGACAGGCACCTAAAGTTGGTACCTTGAATCAGCCAGGGCTGTGGTTCATACATTGGATTGCATGCAGCAAGCCAGTAACAGCTGTGATCAGGCCTGGTTCCACCATAGGCCTGGACACAACCGGCCGCAGGTCATTGACCCCCGGAACTCCTATCCATGTTAATATCACTGCAATCATCATCCTGAACTTCCTGGAACTATCACCGTCTAGTCCTCAGACCCCCGAAACCCTCTCCGGTAAACACCAGTTCTGAAGTGTTCCTACTATGAAATTCCTTGCTTCTCTCCTGTCCTCCATCCAACTACCAAAACTCGCTCCAACTGTTTTTGATGACTGTGCAACTCCTGCCCCCCCCCCCCACCCCCCCCATCTGTTGCTTTATCTTGCCTCATGATCTGATATCAAATTGGAAAGATCGCTTCTATTATCATTCTTGTGAACTTGGTTTCTGTGAGTGCTGTGATGAATGGGGATGCCTCCATGATTTTTTTGTGCTCACCTATTTGTATTTGCAGGTGTTGATTCACAGCTTCTGCCCCCTTCCTTTCACTGGTTGCTACTAAGTCCATTCTCTCTCCCTGCTCCAAGAGCTTTATCGTACTTCTTCTTTAAGCTATGTATAAATCCTGCCTCCATTACATCACTCTCCAAATTGTTCCACTTCCTGATAACTATGACTGAAGAAATACAGTAGTACCTTGACTTACGAGTGCCCCAACTTACGAGTTTTCCGAGTTACGAGCCATTGCTAGGTCGATCTTTTGCTTTGAGTTGCTAGCCAAAATCCGAGTTACTTCCTAACATCCCTGTGATTCATCCGAGTTTTCAACTTCCAGTTGTGACCTCTTATTACTGTCTCCCATCTCTGAAACATTCTGTCCTTATCCACTTCGTCAATTCCTCTCAGTATTTTGTATGTTCAATGGTTCCTCAGACTGACGTAATTTTTCATCTCAGCCACAAGGAACTCAGCGCCTGACACAGCTAATGGTTGTTCCTGTGTTACATATGTACTTCTCGGGGGATTCATAAGGCTTTAAATATTGTATGTTTTTCCTGTCAAGTGAGTTCCTTCTTATTAAGCAAACCCCGGAGTTCATCATTATACTTCAGCCATTTGGTGTTTTCTCTCACATTTCAAGGTTATATCAAGACAGATAAGATAAGATTTTGTTGGGATTTTTAACCAGGGAAGGGTAAGCCACCCAGGATAACCCAGGTAGGGAGGGTAAGACACCCAGGATAACCCAGGGTAGGGAGGGTAAGACACCCAAGATAACCCAGGGTAGGGAGGGTAAGACACCCAGGATAACCCAGGGTAGGGAGGGTAAGCCACCCAGGATAACCCAGGGTAGGGAGGGTAAGACACCCAGGATAACCCAGGGTAGGGAGGGTACGACACCCAGGATAACCCAGTGTAGGGAGGGTAAGCCACCCAGGATAACCCAGGGTAGGGAGGGTAAGACACCCAGGATAACCCAGTGTAGGGAGGGTAAGACACCCAGGATAACCCAGTGTAGGGAGGGTAAGCCACTCAGTATAACCCAGGGTAGGGAGGGTAAGCCACCCAGGATAACCCAGGGTAGGGAGGGTAAGACACCCAGGATAACCCAGGGTAGGGAGGGGAAGACAAACCCCAAAATAAACCCCGGGTAGGGAGGGTAAGGGCACCCAGGATAACCCAGGGGAGGGAGGGTAAGCCACCCCGGATAACCCAGGGTAGGGAGGGTAAGACACCCAGGATAACCCAGGGTAGGGAGGGTACGACACCCAGGATAACCCAGTGTAGGGAGGGTAAGCCACCCAGGATAACCCAGGGTAGGGAGGGTAAGACACCCAGGATAACCCAGTGTAGGGAGGGTAAGACACCCCGGATAACAGTTTTAGGGGAAAGGGAAGCCACTCAGTATAAACCCCGGGTAGGGAGGGTTTAAACCACCCAGGTTAACCCAGGGTAGGGAGGGTAAGCCACCCAGGATAACCCAGGGTAGGGAGGGTAAGCCACTCATTATAACCCAGGGTAGGGAGGGTAAGCCACCCAGGATAACCCAGTGTAGGGAGGGTAAGACACCCAGGATAACCCAGTGTAGGGAGGGTAAGCCACTCAGTATAACCCAGGGTAGGGAGGGTAAGCCACCCAGGATAACCCAGTGCAGGGAGGGTAAGACACCCAGGATAACCCAGGGTAGGGAGGGTAAGCCACTCAGTATAACCCAGGGTAGGGAGGGTAAGCCCCTCAGTTTAACCCCGGGTTTGGGGGGTAAGCCACCCAGGATAACCCAGGGCAGGGAGGGTAAGCCACCCAAGATAACCCAGGGTAGGGAGGGTAAGCCACCCAGTATAACCCAGGGTAGGGAGGGTAAGCCACCCAGGATAACCCAGGGTAGGGAGGGTAAGCCACCCAGTATAACTCAGGGTAGGGAGGGTAAGCCACCCAGGATAACCCAGGGTAGGGAGGGTAAGCCACCCAGGATAACCCAGGGTAGGGAGGGTAAGCCACCCAGGATAACCCAGGGTAGGGAGGGTAAGCCACCCAGGATAACCCAGGGTAGGGAGGGTAAGCCACCCAGGATAACCCAGGGCAGGGAGGGTAAGCCACCCAAGATAACCCAGGGTAGGGAGGGTAAGCCACCCAGTATAACCCAGGGTAGGGAGGGTAAGCCACCCAGGATAACCCAGGGTAGGGAGGGTAAGCCACCCAGTATAACCCAGGGTAGGGAGGGTAAGCCACCCAGGATAACCCAGGGTAGGGAGGGTAAGCCACCCAGTATAACTCAGGGTAGGGAGGGTAAGCCACCCAGGATAACCCAGGGTAGGGAGGGTAAGCCACCCAGGATAACCCAGGGTAGGGAGGGTAAGCCCCAGGAAAACCCAGGGTAGGGAGGGTAAGCCATCCAGGATAACCCAGGGTAGGGAGGGTAAGCCACCCAGGATAACCCAGGGCAGGGAGGGTAAGCCACCCAAGATAACCCAGGGTAGGGAGGGTAAGCCACTCAGTATAACCCAGGGTAGGGAGGGTAAGCCACCCAGGATAACCCAGGTTAGGGAGGGTAAGACACCCAGGATAACCCAGGGTAGGGAGGGTAAGACACCCAAGATAACCCAGGGTAGGGAGGGTAAGACACCCAGGATAACCCAGGGTAGGGAGGGTAAGCCACCCAGGATAACCCAGGGTAGGGAGGGTAAGACACCCAGGATAACCCAGGGTAGGGAGGGTACGACACCCAGGATAACCCAGTGTAGGGAGGGTAAGCCACCCAGGATAACCCAGGGTAGGGAGGGTAAGACACCCGGATAACCCCAAAGGGAGGGAGGGTAAGACACCCAGGATAACCCAGTGTAGGGAGGGTAAGACACCCAGGATAACCCAGTGTAGGGAGGGTAAGCCACTCAGTATAACCCAGGGTAGGGAGGGTAAGCCACCCAGGATAACCCAGTGTAGGGAGGGTAAGCCACCCAGTATAACCCAGGGTAGGGAGGGTAAGCCACCCAGGATAACCCAGTGTAGGGAGGGTAAGCCACTCAGTATAACCCAGGGTAGGGAGGGTAAGACACCCAGGATAACCCAGTGTAGGGAGGGTAAGACACCCAGGATAACCCAGGGTAGGGAGGGTAAGCCACTCAGTATAACCCAGGGTAGGGAGGGTAAGCATCAGTATAACCCGGGGTAGGAGGGTAACCCACCCAGGTACCCGGGTAGGGAGGGTAAGCCACCCAGGATAACCCAGGGTAGGGAGGGTAAGCCACCCAGGATAACCCAGGGCAGGGAGGGTAAGCCACCCAAGATAACCCAGGGTAGGGAGGGTAAGCCACCCAGTATAGCCCAGGGTAGGGAGGGTAAGCCACCCAGGATAACCCAGGGAAGGGAGGGTAAGCCACCCAGTATAACCCAGGGTAGGGAGGGTAAGCCACCCAGGATAACCCAGGGTAGGGAGGGTAAGCCACCCAGGATAACCCAGGGTAGGGAGGGTAAGCCACCCAGGATAACCCCGGGTAGGGAGGGGAAGCCCCAGGGTAAAAACCCCGGGTAGGGAGGGTAAGCCACCCAGGTAACCCGGGCAGGGAGGTAAGCCACCCCAAAAAAACCCAAGGGTAGGGGGGGGTAAGCCACCCAGTATAACCAGGGTAGGGAGGGTAAGCCACCCAGGATAACCCCGGGTAGGGGGGGTAAGCCACCCCCGTATAACCCCAGGGTAGGGAGGGTAAGCCACCCAGGTTAACCCCGGGTAGGGAGGGTAAGCCCCCAGTATAAATCAGGGTAGGGAGGGTAAACCACCCCGGATAACCCAGGGTAGGGAGGGTAAAACCACCCAGGATAACCAGGGTAGGGAGGGGTAAGCCACCCAGGATAACCCAGGGTAGGGAGGGTAAGCCATCCAGGATAACCCAGGGTAGGGAGGGTAAGCCACCCAGGATAACTCAGGGCAGGGAGGGTAAGCCACCCAAGATAACCCAGGGTAGGGAGGGTAAGCCACCCAGTATAACCCAGGGTAGGGAGGGTAAGCCACCAGGATAACCCGGGTTGGGAGGGGAAAACCACCCAGTATAACCCAGGGTAGGGAGGGTAAGCCACCCAGTATAACTCAGGGTAGGGAGGGTAAGCCACCCAGTATAACCCAGGGTAGGAAGGGTAAGCCACCCAGGATAACCCAGGGTAGGGAGGGTAAGCCACCCAGTATAACCCAGGGTAGGAAGGGTAAGCCACCCAGGATAACCCAGGGTAGGGAGGGTAAGCCACCCCGTTAACCAGGGTAGGAAGGGTAAGCCACCCAGGATAACCCAGGGTAGGGAGGGTAAGCCACCCAGTATAACCCAGGGTAGGGAGGGTAAGCCACCCAGGATAACCCAGGGTAGGGAGGGTAAGCCACCCAGTATAACCCAGGGTAGGAAGGGTAAGCCACCCAGGATAACCCAGGGTAGGGAGGGTAAGCCACCCAGTATAACCCAGGGTAGGGAGGGTAAGCCACCCAGGATAACCCAAGGTAGGGAGGGTAAGCCACCCAGGATAACCCAACAAAGTCAGTGCGTCGAGGGGGACTATTTATCTTACTTCCTTAGTTATCTTTTAACCTTGTCTAAGAGGATGCGACAGTCTATTAACGCGCAGGTACCTACTTACTGCTAGGTCGACAGGAGCAGTAGGTGTGAGGTGGCTAAAACCCAGGTACTTACTGCTAGGTGAACACAGTGGTTAATTTCCTGTACCACACAGCATTTAACTGTCTTGGTATCGTAGGCCGGGTTAACATGCGTGGGAGGTATTGAAGGTAATCATCAGTTTGAGGTATCGAGGTAGAGTTATCATTCCTGAAAGGTATCGTAGGTAAAGTCACCATTTTGGGTAGTATTGTTGGTCGAGTTATCGCAAGTGGTAATTACCGTAGGGAGGCATCGTAGATAAAGTTATACGTGGGAGGTATCGTAGATAAAGTTATCGTACGTGGGAGGTATCGTAGATACAGTTATGATACGTGAGAGGTATCGTAGATAAAGCTATCATACGTGGGAGGTATCGTAGATAAAGTTATGATACGTGGGAGGTATCATAGATAAAGCTATCATACGTGGGAGGTATCGTAAAGTTATCATACGTGGGAGGTATCGTAGATAAAGTTATGATACGTGGGAGGTATCGTAGATAAAGTTACGATACGTGGCAGGTATTACCTGGAGTTTACCTGGAGAGAGTTTCGGGGGTCAATGCCCCCGCGGCCCGGTCTGTGACCAGGCCTCCTGGTGGATCAGCGCCTGATCAACCAGGCTGTTGCTGCTGGCTGCACGCAAACCAACGTACGAGCCACAGCCTGGCTGATCAGGAACTGACTTTAGGTGCTTGTCCAGTGCCAGCTTGAAGACTGCCAGGGGTCTGTTGGTAATCCCCCTTATGTGTGCTGGGAGGCAGTTGAACAGTCTCGGGCCCCCGACACTTTTTGTATGGTCTTCCCTTTAAAGTGTAGTGACACCCCTGCTTTTCATTGGGGGGATTGGTGCATCGTCTGCCAAATCTTTGCTTCGTAGTGAGTGATTTTCGTGTGCAAGTTCGGTATTCCTCTAGGATTTTCCAGTGTTAAATCATGTATTCTCCCTCCTGCGTTTCCC
>NC_069439.1:37619944-37630158 GCF_026875155.1 Cherax quadricarinatus | reverse complement strand
TTGATTATATACTGACGTCTGATATATTGACATACTGACGTCTGACGTACTGACGTCTGACGTACCGACGTCTGATCTACCATATTAAATATTTCAGTTCAATTATAATTTTAATTTTGAGTTAATTGATCGATGTAGTTAGTGGGTGTGAGAAGCATTGTGTCGCTCTGGAGAATAATTTGTGGTTGAGAGATTTTGATTGCGAAATGTTATTTTTGGTTGGAAATCTGCAGAGAAGTTCTTGGTTGTCCTTTAATAACCCAGCCTTTAGCAAACCCTGCCAACCACCCCAAGCCTTTTTCCCTCAAACCCTTTTATTAGCCCCACCAAATTTCCCCAACTTTTCCCAGCACACAACCTTACCACCATACAACCATCACTATCACAGTCACCAACCTTCCTTAGCCTACCAAAATTACTCCCCCATCTCCCTATCAAACCCGCTACCACCAGAACTTCCCTCACCAACACCCATCTATCACCCACTACTGCCTTTAACAATCCCCACCACCTCTCCAACAAGCACCTCACCAATCCACCACCTGAACATCAAAATGGTATACAATACCGACAGGTTGATGGACTGATTACATCGTCTTCACATCTCTACTCTTCCTGCCTATTTTCTGTATTCGACTGATGAAGCCTACTGTGTAGGCGAAACGTTTCGGAATAAAGTTGTCTAACTGTTGCATATGTGTCTAACCTAACAATCCACCACCTCTCCAACAAGCCCCTCACCAACCCATCACCTCCCCAACAACCCACCACCTCTCCTCCTTGAACGAAGGATGGGTGGACACAAAACATCAAAGCCTCGAACACATGAACGGTCACCGAGTAACTGAGAATATGAACCATTTGCTACCATTGTGCCGCTACAGCGGGTTCATTGTCTCGAAGCAGCGGACCGAAGTCAGTCCGAACCCGGGTCCCCATCTTCTCCCAGTCGCCCGAAGATCAAAGCTCCGGCCTTATTTCGACGCTATGAGAGATGAATTTTCCTTGAGAGGGCGTCCAGTGAGCAGGTGTTGACACCCATGGACTCCTGCACGACGTGTACCAGTGCCAAGCAAAGATGACAAAGGCTGGAGCATGGCAAATAACCTGTGTTTGTGTGTGAGGGTGTGTTTGTGTGTGAGGGTGTGTTTGTGTGTGAGGGTGTGTTTGTGTGTGTGTGTTGTTATACATGACTAGAACAATGCTCCAGGTGTTTTTCCTCTTTAGCAAATTATTATTCATACACATTGCTCTTGTTATAATAAGGTTAGGTAAGTTTTCTAAGATTCTTTTGGTGCAAAATTAAAATTTTTTACATTAACATTAATGAAAAAAATATATCTTTAAACGTATAAGAGAAAATTTTAGAAAGGACTTTATTTTAAATAGGTTCTTGCTAATTGACCAGTTTTACATATTCGGCACGACATATATATATATATATAATATATATATATAATATATATAATATATATATATATATATATATATATATTATGTACTTTTGATGACCATTACAGCTTCTGTTATCTGTTCCAGGTACTTCTGCACTTCTCTCGGAAAACCATTTCAGTATCCTACTCCCGAAGACCACACCAGGCAGCACGAGAAACCTGTGAGCGAGAAGCTGAAGACTGTGAAACACTGTGCATCCTGAAGGAGGGAAGGGAGGGGTAGGATTTGAGTAAATTGGGCCGTTTTGGGTAGGACAAAGATTTAGACAAATGGATCAAATTAGCCTTTGGTACAGAGAGAGAGAGAGAGAGGGAGAGAGAGAGAGAGAGAGAGAGAGAGAGAGAGAGAGAGAGAGAGAGAGAGAGAGAGAGAGAGAGAGAGAGAGAGAGAGAGAGAGAGAGAGAGAGAGGACAGATTTAATGGATTGATTAAGCGAGAATTGCTCTTATGGTTCCTGCTTTTCTCAGTAGCATTTGAAGGGTAAAGTAAGTCTGGTTATTGTTTTACGTTGTTAATAAAGATACATCTTAATACTGACACTTCTTCTCTCCATCTGCCAGTGTTGGGGAAAGTGTTAGTAACATCTGCCAGTGTTGGGGAAAGTGTTAGTAACATCTGCCAGTGTTGGGGAAAGTGTTAGTAACATCTGCCAGTGTTGGGGAAAGTGTTAGTAACATCTGCCAGTGTTGGGGAAAGTGTTAGTAACATCTGCCAGTGTTGGGGAAAGTGTTAGTAACATCTGCCAGTGTTGGGGAAAGTGTTAGTAACATCTGCCAGTGTTGGGGAAAGTGTTAGTAACATCTGCCAGTGTTGGGGAAAGTGTTAGTAACATCTGCCAGTGTTGGGGAAAGTGTTAGTAACATCTGCCAGTGTTGGGGAAAGTGTTAGTAACATCTTACACCACTTCCTGCAGTTATGGAAGCAGAAAAAAAAAATCTTGTAGCGGTGTTTCTCAAACGTGCGGAGATGTTGCAGGGATTTTAAGGAAGATTGGTATATTTATGGTGACGGAAGGAAGGTGGAGGTGTTAGCGTTGACGGGACAGGAATGCAAAAGCAGGACACTGAATCCTTCAGCAACTCAGACGGAAGTAGTAGACCCCGAGTTTAAGCTGAAAGGAGTTAGAGAAGGTAAGTGGAATTTTGTCTCAAAGAATGAGAGCTCATGAAACAGTGGCAGTAAAGAATTGAGAACATCATGAAAGAACAGAAATCGGTATTTAAATCCCGTAACTGCAAGTCACTCAGAATAAAAATGGGAGGTAAGAAGTGGGTTATAGTTGTTTTTGGATGCAACTGTTCGTGAGAAGAGTAGAGGAGAAAGATTCTGGCGGGTGTTGCGTGAATTACGCTTTCTGTTGTTTTTTTTTTTTTGTATTTGTATTGCTTTTAAATTGATTACCCAAAAACTAGTAAGGTAATGTGACGGTGGTGGGGGTAATAACTGCTGTTTCCCTTCTTGAGAATTACAGTGGACGACACGAAGAGAGGGAGAGGAAGATAGAGGAAGAGGGAGAGGGAGACGCCAGGACAGGGAGAATGTGAAGACAGAGGAGAGAGAGAAACATAGAGGGAGAGGAAGCTAAAAGGAGGGCGAGAACGTGAAGATAGAAGAGAGAGAAAAAGAGAACGAGGAAAATAAAAAAGGGAGAGGAAAAAAGATCTTCCCCCATGTTCCTGCCACTATTCCTGTCCCTGTTCCTGTCTCTGCTCCTGTTCCTGTCTCTGCTCCTGTTCCTGTCTCTGCTCCTGTTCCTATCTCTGCTCCTGTTCCTGTCTCTGTCCCTGTTCCTGTCTCTGCTCCTGTTCCTGTCTCTGCTCCTGTTCCTGTCTCTGCTCCTGTTCCTATCTCTGCTCCTGTTCCTGTCTCTGCTCCTGTTCCTGTCTCTGCTCCTGTTCCTGTCTCTGCTCCTGTTCCTGTCTCTGCTCCTGTTCCTGTCTCTGCTCCTGTTCCTGTCTCTGCTCCTGTTCCTGTCTCTGCTCCTGTTCCTATCTCTGCTCCTGTTCCTGTCTCTGCTCCTGTTCCTGTCTCTGCTCCTGTTCCTATCTCTGCTCCTGTTCCTGTCTCTGCTCCTGTTCCTGTCTCTGCTCCTGTTCCTGCTCCTCTGCTCCTGTTCCTGTCTCTGCTCCTGTTCCTGTCTCTGCTCCTGTTCCTGTCTCTGCTCCTGTTCCTGTCTCTGCTCCTGTTCCTGCTCCTCTGCTCATTCCACCCGTCAATACCACTCGCATTATTTTTTTTTTTTTTTGCTTTTACTTGTCTAATCCAACCGTTGTGTTGCCTTCTCCGCCTCCCCCTTCCCTCGCCCCTCTCTTTTTCTTTCTTTCTTTCTGTCGTCTTTCAATCTACACTTGGTCCTTTGAGAAGATCGTCCTGTGAGTGATTATTTTTGCTGCTTTGAAATTGCGGCTGCGGCGGCGGGGGCGGCGGCAGCAGCGGCGGCAGCAGTGGCGACGACGGCGGCGGCGACGGCGGCGGTGGCGACGACGGCGGCGGCGGCGCTGTGAGACGACCGCTTGATTAGTCCTCCCGGGGATGAGATCGTTACCAGTTTCTTATTTGATTATGATTATTATCATTAGTGATAATAGTATCAGGATTAATTTTATAATTCTTCAAATTATTATTATTATTATTATTATTATTATTATTATTATTATTATTATTATTATTATTATTATTATTATTATTATTATTATTATTATTATTATACCAAGACCAGAGTAGTCTTGCTGGTTCACCTTTTCCCGTCTTGTTATTTACTGCACATGGTTGTGGGTAGAGGGCGCCACTAGTTACTAGTTTTCCCAATGTTCATACTGTTAAGTCTCCCGTGATGAGCAGTTCTGCCTTCATCTTCTAGGCTCTCCTTACTAAATCCATAATGGCTGTTATCATGCATCTTTTGATGTAGTCGTGTTCCTGTCTCGGTCTTATGCTGTTTGCTGGAGGGTTGAATATTATGGTTGCTGCTACCTTAGGTCCTCCAGCCGTGATTGTGAGTTCTGCACTCGTGTGTATGTGTGTACTCGCCTATATGTGGTTGCAGGGGTCGATTCACAGCTCCTGACCCCGTTTCTTTGCTGGCCGTTGCTAGGTACACTCTCTCCCAGCTCTAAGAGCCTTATCGTCCCTCTTCTTAAAACTATGTATGGATCCCGCCTTTACTACTTGAATCTCAGGATTGTTGCACTTCCTGGTAACACTAAGGCTGTAGAAATACTTTCTAACATCCCTATGACTCATTTGAATTTTCAGCTTCCAGTTGTAACCTCTTCTTCCTGTATCCCATCTCGGAAACATTCTGTCCCTGTTCATCTACCTACCTGGAGTCTACCTGAAGGGTATTCCGGGGGTCAACGCCCCCGGTCTATAACCAGGCCTCCCGGTGGAAAGGGTCTGATCAACCAGGCTGTTATTGCTGGCCGCACGTAGTCCAACGTACGAACCACAGCCCGGCTGATCCGGCACTGACTTTAGGTATATGTCCGGCTAGCTCTTGAAGCCAGCCAGGCGTCTATTTCTAACTCCCCTTATGCCTGGTGGGAGGCTGTTGAACAGTCTTGGGTCCCGGACACTTATTGTGTTTTCTCTTAGTGTACTAAGGGTGCCCCTACTTTTCATTGGGGGAATGTTGCACTGTCTTCCCAGTCTTTTGCTTTCGTAGGGAGTGATTTCCGTGTGCAGATTAGGGACCATTCTTTCTAGGACTTTCCAGGGTGTTGATTATGATGTATCTCTGTCGCCTGCGCTCCAGTGAATACAAGTAAAGCATTCATAATAGTTAAGCTATTTAATGGAACTTATATGTACAATAAAGGTTCTCTGCACATTCTCTAGGTTTATGGTTTCACCTTGAATGTAAATGTTAATGTACAGCAGTATTCCAGCCTAGAGAGATGTCAATTCCTCTCAATATTTTGTATGTCGCTTTCATATCCCCTCCAGTCCTGTCTACCAGCGTTGTCATGTAGGGGGGTATGATTGAATAGGATATAAGTGGGGAATATGGGAGTAAGGGATTATGTAGGCAGGGGAGAGGCAGGCGAGGTGGTAGGAGTGAGATGATTAGCGGAGGTAGGTAGGTAATGACAGGTCAGTGGTGACCACCACGACACTCTCATTAACTCTACACTACTCACTAACATATGCCTCGCCCATTCTTCACTCATATAAACATAATCAAATATAAGAAAAAAGAATAAATAACGGTGGGCAGTGAATATTACTATTCTACTCAAACACAGTTTATTATTAAGTCTTTGTACAATAATATATTTGGGAACAGAACATTATTGTGGTTTAGACAAATGGGGTGGTACACATAAGCAGTGAGACAGGGAACACAATCAACTTGACCAAAATGAATGTAACTTACAATATAGCACAGAGGACAGTTCACTACAGGAACTAAGCCACAGGTCCCAAGACCTACACAGCACGAGTACTGCGCCAAGCCAGTACTCTGCCCAATGCCTCCAACAGTCTCCTCCAGAGACTTCAGCAGCCTTCTCCCGAGCCCTGCACCCCAGCAGCAGCTCCGCTCGAAGTCTCTGCTCAGGAGCTCTGCACCCCAGCAGCAGCTCCGCTCGAAGTCTCTGCTCAGGAGCCCTGCACCCCAGCAGCAGCTCCGCTCGAATCTCTGCTCAGGAGCTCTGCACCCCAGCAGCAGCTCCGCTCGAATCTCCTGATCATGTTCTTCCTTGGGCTTTTATGGTGGTCCAAGCACCCTCCACAACCACGTGTACGACCTGACGCCTAGGTCTGATGCCGTCAAGAACAAAAGACCTCAGACGTGGGCGTGGCTGACAGACGTTTGCCGAGGTGCAGTCTGTCTCTCACTGTGAGGAGGCTGTTGGTGGGGTGGTAGCAACGACTACCAGCAGTGAGGTGCAGCCCAGCACCTGCTACAAGTGGCGAGTTGTTCACAGTAATGGGAGGCGCATCAGAGTAAGGAAAGTTAAGAGTGCAGATCTGAAGGTAGGAAATCGCTTCTCTGTTCTCCAGGATGAATGTACTTCAGTGGCCAGTGAAGGTAAGGGTACTACTGCCCCTGCTAATGAAGGTAAGCGCATTCTTGTGGTTGGTGACTCTCAGGTAAGATATGTTGATCGTGCTTTTTGTAATAGGAATAAGAAGATGAGAGATAGAGTGTGCTTCCCTGGAGCTGGTGTTGGGGACATTGTCAACAGACTGGATAATATCATGTCAGGTAATGGGAACAAGCCCATTATCTGTCTCAGTGCTGGTGGAAATGATATTGGGAAGGGTAGGAGAGAAGAGCTGCTAGATAAGTACAGGTCAGCTATAGATTTCATTAAGTCTAAGGAGGGATCCCAATCATATGTAGCATCTTGCCTAGAAGGGAGTAGGAAATGAATGGTTGTCTAGGCAATTGGTGTAAATTGCTGGCTAGACAGATACTGCAAGAACTTGCAATCCCATTCATTGACAACTGGAACAACTTTTATGGCAAACATGATATGTATGCAAGGGATGGGGTTCATCTCTCTGGGGCAGGGGTGGTAGCACTTGCAGACTCGATTGAGAAGGCCATTGGTGAAATGCCTATGATTTTAAACTGATGGAAGATAGAGGTATGGGTGTGTGTGGGAAACAAGCAGGTTGCAACACTAGGTTGGAAACAGTAAATGTATAAAGGCATTCAGCATGAAGTTTATAAATAAAGACAATAGAACAGGTCAGCAAACAAAGGGGGACAGCAGAGGGCAGCAAGGGACTAGCTCCCTTAAGGTTTACTATACTAATAGCAGGAGTGTTTAGAAATAAGATAGATGAGCTAAGATTAATTGCAAGTGCAGGAAACATAGATATTATTGCTATAACAGAGACCTGGCTCAATCTGAAAGATAGAGAGATGCCCTCTGAATGTCACATACAAGGCTATAAATTATTCCACACTGACAGGGTCAACAGGAAAGGTGGTGGAGTAGCGATGTATGTCAGAGACAATTTAAATTGTTGTGTTAGACAAGATATTAAATTAGAAGCGTCAGCCACTGAATCTGTTTGGTTACAGCTTCTCGAGGGCCGAGAAAAACTAATTTTGGGTGTGATTTACAGGGCCCCAAATCTTGATAGGGAGTGCAGTAAACTTCTATGGGACGAAATTCGTAAGGCATCTACATACGAAAATGTTGTGCTAATGGGAGATTTCAACTATAGACAGATTGACTGGAGCAATTTGACAGGAAATTTAGAGTCGGGTGACTTTCTTGATACGATCCAGGATTGTTTTTTAAAACAGTTTGTGACAGAGCCAACTAGGGAAATAACCTCCTTGACTTGGTTCTTGCCAGTAGGGAAACACTAATTAATAATCTTGAGGTTAATGATGAGCTTGGGGAGAGTGATCACAAATCACTCAGTTTTAACATATCATGGAATTCCCCTAATAATGGCAATCAAGTCTCCGTCCCTGACTTTCGCTTGGCTGATTTCATAGGACTGAAAAATTACTTAGGTGGGCTGAACTGGAATGACCTGACTAGGGGTCAGGTAGGTGGTGATGGTTGCCGATATGATGCTTTCCAGGGGATAGTTCTAGCTGCTCAGTCAAATTATGTTCCAAATAGGGAAATCAGATCAAAAAAAAATGATCCTAAATGGATGAACAATAGATTAAAATATCTGATTGGTCAAAAGAGAGGCATATATAGGCAAATCAAAAGAGGAGGGGCAATTAAGAAATCGATATATTCAGTTAAAGAGAGAAATAAAAAAGGGAATTAGAAAAGCAAATAGAGATTATGAGGTTAAAGTTGCAAGAGAATCGAAGACTAACCCAAAAGGATTCTTTCAGGTATACAGAAGTAAGATCAGGGACAAGATAGGCCCACTCAAAAGTTCCTCGGGTCAGCTCACTGACAGTGATAAGGAAATGTGTAGAATTTTTTAACACATACTTCCTCTCAGTTTTTACACAGGAGGATACCAGCGATATTCCAGTAATGATAAATTATGTAGAACAGGACGATAATAAACTGTGCACTATTAGGGTCACAAGTGACATGGTCCTTAGGCAAATAGATAAATTAAAACCTAACAAATCCCCAGGCCCTGATGAACTGTATGCAAGGGTTCTAAAGGAATGTAAAGAGGAGCTTAGCACACCTTTGCTAATCTTTTCAACATATCACTACAAACTGGCATGGTGCCAGATAAGTGGAAAATGGCAAATGTGATACCTATTTTTCAAAACAGGTGACAGGTCCTTAGCTTCGAACTATAGACCAATAAGCCTAACCTCCATAGTGGAAAATTTATGGAATCAATAATTGCCGAGGCAGTTCGTAGCCACCTTGAAAAGCATAAATTAATCAACGAATCTCAGCATGGTTTTACAAAGGGCGTTCCTGCCTTTACGAATTTATTAACTTTTTTCACTAAGGTATTTGAGGAGGTAGATCATGGTAATGAATATGATATTGTGTATATGGACTTCAGTAAGGCTTTTGACAGGGTCCCACATCAGAGACTATTGAGGAAAATTAAAGCACATGAATAGGAGGAGAAATTTTTTCCTGGATAGAGGCATGGTTGACAAATAGGCAGCAGAGAGTTTGCATAAATGGGGAGAAATCAGAGTGGGGAAGCGTCACGAGCGGTGTTCCACAGGGGTCAGTGTTGGGCCCCCTGCTGTTCACAATCTACATAAACGACATAGATGAGGGCATAAAGAGCGACATCGGCAAGTTTGCCGATGACACCAAAATAGGCCGTCGAATTCATTCTGACGAGGACATTCGAGCACTCCAGGAAGATTTGAATAGACTGATGCAGTGGTCGGAGAAGTGGCAGATGCAGTTTAATATAGACAAATGCAAAGTTCTAAATGTTGGACAGGACAATAACCATGCCACATATAAACTAAATAATGTAGATCTTAATATTACGGATTGCGAAAAAGATTTAGGAGTTCTGGTTAGCAGTAATCTGAAACCAAGACAACAGTGCATAAGTGTTCGCAATAAAGCTAATAGAATCCTTGGCTTCATATCAAGAAGTATAAATAATAGGAGTCCTCAGGTTGTTCTTCAACTCTATACATCCTTGGTTAGGCCTCATTTAGATTATGCTGCACAGTTTTGGTCACCGTATTACAGAATGGATATAAATTCTCTGGATAATGTACAAAGGAGGATGACAAAGATGATCCCATGTATCAGAAACCTTCCCTATGAGGATAGACTAAGGGCCCTGAAACTGCACTCTCTAGAAAGACGTAGAATTAGGGGGATATGATTGAGGTTTATAAGTGGAAGACAGGAATAAATAAAGGGGATGTAAATAGTGTGCTGAAAATATCTAGCCTAGACAGGACTCGCAGCAATGGTTTTAAGTTGGAAAAATTCAGATTCAGGAGGGATATAGGAAAGTACTGGTTTGGTAATAGAGTTGTGGATGAGTGGAACAAACTCCCAAGTACAGTTATAGAGGCCAGAACGTTGTGTAGCTTTAAAAATAGGTTGGATAAATACATGAGTAGATGTGGGTGGGTGTGAGTTGGACCTGATAGCTTGTGCTAACAGGTCGGTTGCCGTGTTCCTCCCTTAAGTCAATGTGACCTGACCTGACTAGGTTGGGTGCATTGGCTTAAGCCGGTAGGGACTTGGACCTGCCTCGCATGGGCCAGTAGGCCTTCTGCAGTGTTCCTTCGTTCTTATGTTCTTATGTTCTTAAGGCAAGGTGTGACCATATAATTGGTTAAATTAGGTCCCCCCAGAGACCTCACAAGCCCA
>NC_069439.1:37604944-37614944 GCF_026875155.1 Cherax quadricarinatus | reverse complement strand
GTTTTATGTCAAAGAAATAAATACATACATGCTGTACGCTCATGCATACATACACACGTACACATGTACTGTACATGCTTACATGTGCACAGAAGTGGAAAGAATGCATAGTCATTGTTGTGATAAGGGGGGAGGTATGGAGGAGAGAGAGAGAGAGAAGGGGAAGAGAGAGAGAGAGAGAGAGAGAGAGAGAGAGAAAGAGAGAGAGAGAGAGAGAGAGAGAGAGAGAGAGAGAGAGAGAGAAAGAGAGAGAGAGAGAGAGAGAGAGAGAGAGAGAGAGAGAGAGAGAGAGAGAGGAGAGAGAGATAGGTAGGATGGATTCAGAAAAGAACTGGGCTTAAGATTAACCCCCTGTGGTGCGCCGTTATTATTACTGTTATTATTATTAAGGCAGGGTTGCCAAAATCCCTTGGATCAAGAGCCCTTCTCTGGCATCAAGAACCCCCCCAACATAAAAATCTAAGAATATTTCGTCTTCGTGCACAAAGAAAAAAAAATATATGAAAGAAATTAAAAATATTTACTGAATGATTCGGAGGAAATCTTAGCGCCATTTTGGACGTGTTTTGTTAATTGATGAGCCTCTTAATGTGGCACCCTTTAATGTGGCACTCTTTAACGTGACACTCTTTAATGCTGCACTCTGTAACGTGGCACTCTGATGTGGCACCCTTTAATGTACACCATTTAATGTACACCATTTAAAGTACACTCTTTAATGTGTACTCTTCAATGTGGCACTCTTTGATGTGGCACTCTTTAATGTGCACCCTTTAACGTAACACTCTTTCAAGTGCACTCTTTAATGTAGCACTCTGGTGTGGCGCTCTTTAATGTGGCACTCTTTGGTCTTTATTGATTATTTTCCATAGGTGTGTTAACTGCTGAAGTCCAGAATGCAACTGCCTGCTGCACCGCACTTACTGCTGGGCTCTGCTGTAAACAGGTAGTCACAGCAGTGATAAACTAATATAAACTCTGCTAATTACTTACATTACCTAACGCATAATAGCTGTAACTTTTACTTATTGTTTTGTATCTCTCTCTCTCTCTCTCTCTCTCTCTCTCTCTCTCTCTCTCCCTCTCTCTCTCTCTCTCTTATATATATATATATATATATATATATATATATATATATATATATATATATATATATATATATATATATATATATATATATATATATATATATAAATCTGTTCATCCTTATATACAAGAAAGGTAAGATTTATCACTGTTGGTTTTGTTATCCTTCCTTGGAATAATGGATAAGAAATTACACATCCATTCTGGCCGGGATATTGACTCAATACTGCCGGTGCGTCAGGACACAAAAGGTGTATTCAGGTCGCTTCTTTGGTACACAGAGGAAGTATAACTCAGGGCGACACACCTTGTGAGGGAACACTATTCCTAGCCAGCGATCACTTACCGCGAGGGAATCCGTCAAACGTCGTTCTAGAGACGTATGCGTCTTCATGTAGACGAGCACTGGAGACACAAGCGTTGCACGTTATTTACAGGCAGCCGCCCATTACCGGCTGAAGCCTTCTTTGTATTTGGCCGATATTAGTCATTGTACGGCCATACAGTTAATATTCTTACAGTTTAATGCCTGACAATACGCCCGCACAATAGCCTGTGTGTGAGCGAGCCAACAAACATTGTCGATTTTCGCATTGCGCTCCAACATGGCGGCCATTGTTATCGTCGCGATCGTCATTTGTTTACGTCACGTGAGCACAAGGGATCACGGGTGCAAAGGACATCACCACCAGAAAAAAATATATATACATATATCTACTGCGTTTAGTCCCGTGTCTCCTCTATGGCACATCTAAGACACATTTTTTTCCCTCACAAAACTCACATTAATGTTAAAATATCTGGAGAGAGAGCGGTCACCTGAAGGAGGTGATTAGTTTACTGGAACTTAGTTTGTTGCCTAAATTATCGGGTCCAGTTCCCCAAAAATTGAGACGAAGCATTGAGATCCTCCAGAAGGGAAGCCCCAACACCCTCCCTTCCCTTCCCTTCATTCCTGACACAAATTTATCAGGTCACTCTCATCACTCATTTGGTGACGCCAGTGAGGTAATTGCGAGGGAGGAGGGGAAGGAGCAAGAGGATCAACAGAGGGAAGAAGAGAAAGAAGAGGAAGAGGATGAAGCAAGAGGCTCAGGAGAAGGAATAAGAGAGAGAGGAGGAGGAGGAAGAGTGATGACAGGTTACACACATGATAATCATCAGTCGAGGATAAAGTCTCAACTAGGATTGATGTCAGGAGGAAGGGAAGAGACTTAACTGTCAAGCTGATATCTTCTATAAAACAAAAGCCTTAACGCCGACAAGTGGTAAAAAAAAATACTTAATGCAACCTGTAACGGTACAAGGTTTCCCCCATAAGTAGGCTTCATTAAGTGTATGTATTTAAGTATTTGGTAAAGGCCACTCAAGGTACGAAGTTGATTTTTTTTAACAGGTATCTTGTGTGTGAGAGTTGATGTCAATATAAATGTAAGACACAGACTGTATCTCCCACTCAACACCCCCACACACACCCCACAATCACACGACACAGACTTTACCCCAACCAAACCTCCCCCATACACCCCACAATCACACGACACACACCGCATCTCCCACCAAACACCCCCACACTCCACAATCACACGACACAGACTGTACTCTAACAAAACATCTTCTCTTACACACACACACACACACACACACACACACACACACCACACACACACACACAACACACACACACACACACACACACACACAAACACACACACACCACAATCATTGGACACAGGCTGTATCGCCCACCGAACACCCCCACACACCCCACAATCTCAGGGCACAGACTACAGCTCCCACTATACATCCACACTTCCAATTTCTTCAGTCACCATTCAACTGAAGTCTAACGAAGCTCAGTCTTCAACTATTTTACTCGAAGTAGCGAGAATCTGCAGCTCAGACACACTACACCAGGAGAAAGAATTTTTCAAGACACTTCTCCAAACCAGGACACCCAGACTCGTTCCTTCAATCGGGCCTCAACAAAAGCATTATTTCAAATCTATAAAACTGACAACAACACCACAACCAGAATAGTCATCCTGGTCCATCAAAGTTCAAGGCATTTGGAGACATGCGTAAACTTGGCCACTAAACACCACAAGCAACCACCTGTTTACGAAGTCTCAGGGAGAAATAAGTGCCCTCTGGTACACGTAATACAATGGTGGAATACATCGACAGTCTGTAAATAAGACACATAATATTGATTATGGCCGTTTTAATGTGAAGACGTTTCGTACACTATGGATCTTATTAATCAAGTTCCTAGTGAACGAAAAGTCCACACAATAGAATGTCATAAGTAGCATTATGTGTCTTACACGGGGCGTACAGGTCACTAGGACGTAAAAGAGCCACCAGATTTAGCCAGGAGAATTCTGCCCTGGTTCACGTGAAAGCTTTGAGCCACATCATCAACCAGGAGGGAGCCATCATACACACAATGAAATACGCTTCCAGGGGGAAATGCGATTTTTCGCTTAAGGAAGCTTTTTCCTGCTCCCTGTATACAGGAACGTAGCACCAATATTGATGGACTCTTGTCTAACGTTATCGAACCCAGCACCAGTACTGGTTGACCTACCACCAGTGCTGGTTGACACTACACCAGTACTGGTTGACTCAGCACCAGTACTGGTTGACCTACCACCAGCACTGGTTGACACTACACAAGTACTGGTTGACACAGCAATAGTACGGGTTGACCTAGCACCAGTACTGGTTGACCTACCACCAGTACTGGTTGACCAAGGACCACTACTGGTTGACTCAGCGCCAGTATTGGTTGACCCTGTACCAGTACTAGTTGACTCAGCACCAGTACTGGTTGACCCAGCACCAGTACTGGTTGACTCAGCGCCAGTACTGGTTGACCTACCACCAGCACTGGTTGACACTACACCAGTACTGGTTGACTCAGCAATACTACTGGTTGACCTAGCACCAGTACTGGTTGAACTACCGCCAGTACTGATTGACCAAGCACCAGTACTGGTTGACTCAGCGCCAGTACTGGTTGACCCTGTACCAGTACTAGTTGGCTCGCACAGTATGGGACTGCACCAGTATGGTTGACCCTGTACCAGCACTATTGGCCAGCATCTATTGTGACCCTGCACAGACTGGTTGACACTACACTAGTACTGGTTGACTCAGCGCCAGTACCGGTTGACCCTGTACCAGTACTAGTTGACTCAGCACCAGTACTGGTTGACCTACCACCAGTACTGGTTGACCCAGCACCAGTACTAGTTGACACTACACCAGTACTGGTTGACCCTGTACAGTACTAGTTGACTCAGCACCAGTACTGGTTGACCAACCACCAGTACTGGTTGACCCAGCACCAGTACTGGTTGGCTCAGCGTCGGTACCGGTTGGCCCAGTACCAGTACTAGTTGACTCAACATCAGTACTGGTTGACCTACCTACGTTGACCTACCATTACTGGTTGATCAAGCACCAGTATGGTTGACTTAGCGCCAGTACTGGTTGCCCCTGTACCAGTAATAGTTGGCACCAGTCATGTTGACTACACCAGTACTGGTTGGCCCAGCACCAGTACTGGTTGACTCAGCGACAGTACTGGTGACCATGACCCCAGTACTAGTTGACTCAGCACCAGTACTGGTGGACCCTAGCACCAGTACTAGTTGACTCAGCACCAGACTGGTTGACTCAGCACCAGTACTGGTGGACCCAGCGCCAGAACTGGTTGACTCAGCACCAGTACTGGTTGTCACAGCAACCAGTACTGGTTGACTCAGCACCAGTACGGGTTTGGACCAGTACCAGTAACTGGTTGACTCAGCACCAGTACTGGTTGACTCAGCACCAGTACTGGTGGACCCAGCACCAGTACTGGTTGACTCAGCGCCAGTACTGGTTGACCTACCACTAGCACTGGTTGAGACTATACCAGAACTGGTTGACTCAGCAATAGTACTGGTTGACCTAGCACCAGTACTGGTTGACCTACCACCAGTACTGATTGACCCAGCACCAGTACTGGTTGACTCAGCGCCAGTACTGGTTGACCCTGTACCAGTACTAGTTCACTCAGCATCAGTATTGGTTGACCCAGCACCAGTACTGGTTGACACTACACCAGTACTGGTTGACTCAGCGCCAGTACTGGTTGACCCTGTACCAGTACAAGATGACTCAGCATCAGTACTGGTTGACCTACCACCAGTACTGGTTGACCCAGCACCAGTACTGGTTGACTCAGCGCCAGTACCGGTTGAACCTGTACCAGTACTAGTTGACTCAGCACC
Organism: Cherax quadricarinatus; assembly: GCF_026875155.1. NCBI lineage: Eukaryota > Metazoa > Arthropoda > Malacostraca > Decapoda > Parastacidae > Cherax > Cherax quadricarinatus. The sequence goes on along the minus strand of NC_069439.1, from coordinate 37,609,575 downwards.
AGTACTGGTTGACCTACCACCAGTACTGGTTGACCCAGCACCAGTACTAGTTGACACTACACCAGTACTGGTTGAAACTGTACCAGTACTAGTTGACTCAGCACCAGTACTGGTTGACCAGCCACCAGTACTGGTTGACCCAGCACCAGTACTGGTTGACCAACCACCAGTACTGGTTGACCCAGCACCAGCACTGGTTGACTCAGCGCCAGTCCCGGTTGCCCCGACCAATACTAGGTTGACTCAGCATCAGTACTGGTTGACCTACCACCATTACTGGTTGACCAAGCACCAGAACTGGTTGACTCAGCGCCAGTACTGGTTGACCCTGTACCAGTACTAGTTGACTCGGCACTAGTACTGGTTGACCTACTACAAGTACTGGGTGACCCTGTACCAGTACTAGTTGACTCATCACCAGTAATGTGAGGGACCTCGACTCCAGTACTAAGTTTGACTCAGTACCGGTACTGTTTGACTCATCACCAGTAACAGTTGTACCCACCACCAGTACTGGTTGTACTGAGCATCAGAACTGGTTACTCAGCACCAGTACAGGGTTGACTCAGCGCCAGCACTGGTGTCCCTTACAAGTACTAGTTGACTCAGCATCACTTACTGGTGTACCTAGCACCAGTACTAGTTGTACGGTCAGCACCAGTACTGGTTGACTCAGCACCAGGACTTGGTGGACCCAGCACCATTACTGGTGTGAACCCAGAACCAGCACTGTTTGTGTTTATTCTGGACCCAGCACCAGTAACTATGTGGACTCCAGTCAACCAGTACTGGTGGAGACCCAGCACCATACTTGGTTGCTCATCAGCCAGCACTGGGAGACCCTGTAGGTTAAACCAGTACTAAGTTGACTCAGCACCATACTGTTGGACCTAGCACCTGCACAAGTTGACTCAGCACCAGTACTGGTTGACTCAGCACGCAGTTACTGGTGGATCCAGCACCAGTACTGGTGGACCCAGCACCAGACTGGTTTACTCACTACCAGTTTTCTGGTTGACACAGCACAGTACGGTGGACCCAGCACCATACTGGTTGACCCTGCAACCATGTACTGGTGGACACCCAGCACCATACTGCTTGACACTCAGCACCAGTACAGGTGGAAAAACCCATCACCAGTACTGTTGACTACAGCGCCAGAACCGGTTGACCATGTACCAATACTAGTTGACGTAGCACTCATTACTGGTCGAACCTAGCCACCAGGACTTGTTTGACCCATCAACCTAGTACTAGTTATGACACTAACAACTCATACTGTTTGGACCCCCTGTTCCGTACTAGTTGGACGTCAGAGCAACCATACTGGTTGACCAACCAACAGGTACTGGTTGAACCCAGCACCAGTACTGGTTGACTCAGCCCCGGGTCCCCCAAGTTACTGTTGACCATGTACCAGTACAGTTGACATCAACATCCATACTGGTTGACCTAAAAGCCATTACTGGTTGACCAAGCACCAGTAATGGTTGACTCAGCGCAGTACTGGTTGACCCTGTACCAGTACTAGTTGACTCAGCACCAATTACATGTGACCCCAGCACCATTACTGGTGGAACCCAGAACCAGCACTTGATGGACCCAGCACCAGTACTGGTACGATCCCAGCACAGTACTATTTGACCCTGCAATAGTACTGGTGGACCCAACACCAGTACTGTGGACCCAGCAACCAGTACTGTTAGACCAACGTTCAGACTGGGTGACGCCTGTACCATGTACCAAGTTGACCAGCACCAGTACTTGGTGACCTAGCACCAAGCACTAGTGACTCAGCACCAGTACTGGTTGACTCAACACCAGTACTGGATGACATCAGCACCAGTACAGGTGAGACCCAGCACCAGTACTGGTGTACCCAGCACGCGTACTGGTGGAACCCAGCACCAGTACTGCTGACTCAGCACCATACTGGCCGACCTACCCACCAGTACTGGTTGACTCCATCACCAGGTACTAGTAGGCACTACACCAGTACTGATACCCTGTTCCCCCGTACTAGTGACTCAGCAACCATACTGGGATGACCAACCAACAGTACAGGTTGGAGACCCAAGGCACCATTACTGGTTGACTCAGCGATCCAGTCCGGTTGACCGGTCCAGTACAATTGAATCAACATCATACTGGTTACCTACCACCATTATAAACTGGTTGACCAAGCACCAGTACTGGTTGACTCAGCGCCCATTACTGTTTAACCCTGTACCATACTAGTAGACTCAGCAACCATAATGTTGCCCTTCTACCAGTAAACAGGTTGGCCCAGCACCATACTGGTTGACTCAGCACAAAGTACTGTTGACCTACACCAGTACGGTTGACTCAGCACTACTATGGTTGACGCCCAGCACCATACTGGTTGACGTCTAACGCCAGCACTGGGTGGCCCTGTACCAGTACTAGTTGACTCACACCATTAACTGGTTGACTCAGCACCAGTACTGGTGGACCCAGCACCAGTACTGGTTGACTCAGCGCACCATTACTGGTTGAACTCAGCACACCAATACTGGGTGGACCCGAGCACAAGTACTGTTTGACGTCAGCACCAGTACTGGATGACTCAGCACACCAGAACTGTTGACCAACCACCCATCACAGGTTTATTTTATTATTGACACTACATACTAGTAACTGGTAGACTAAGCAATAGTACTGGTTGACACCAATCACCAGTACTGGATGAAACCTACACCAAGCACTGATTGACGCGCAGCACCAGTACTGGTTGACGCAGCGCCAGCACTGGTTGACCCCTGAACCAGTATCAATTTGTACTCAGCAACAGTATTTTATATGACCCAGCACCATGTACTGTTGACTCAGCACCAGTAACTGGTTCACCTACCACCATTACGCATGACTCAGCACCCATTACTGGTTGACTCAGCGCCAGCACTGGGTGACCCTGTACCATACTATCAGACTCAGCCACAGTACTGGAGGAACCTACACCAGTACTAGTTGACTCAGCACCAGTACTGGATTATCAGCAACAGTGGTTGTTTTGCATAAATATATAAATATATATATATATATATATAATATCTATAGAATATATATATATATATATATATATATATATATATATATTATATATCTAGGGGGGGGGGGGGGGGGGGGGGGGGGGGGGGGAGGTAATATAGAATATATATATATATATATATATTATAATTATAGGGGGATAAGTCTGTTGAGTGTACCTGGTAAAGTGTATGGTAGAGTTATAATTGAAAGAATTAAGAGTAAGAGACGGAGAATAGGATAGCAGATGAACAAGGGGGCTTTAGGAAAGGAGGGGGTGTGTGACCAGGTGTTTACTATGAAACATATAAGTGAACAGTATTTAGATAAAGAGTCTAAAGAGTCTTTTTTGTGGCATTTATGGATTTGGAAAAGGCGTATGACAGGGTGGATAGGGGGGCAATGTGGCAGATGTTGCAAGTGTATGGTGTAGGAGGTAGGTTACTGAAAGCAGTGAAGAGTTTTTACGAGGATAGTGGGGCTCAAGTTAGAGTATGTAGAAAAGAGGGAAATTTTTTCCCAGTAAAAGTAGGCCTTAGACAAGGATGTGTGATGTCACCGTGGTTGTTTAATATATTTATAGATGGGGTTGTAAGAGAAGTAAATGCAGGGGCTTGGCAAGAGGCGTGGATTAAAAGATAAAGAATCACAACAGGGTGGGAGTTGTCACAGCTGCTCTTTGCTGATGACACTGGCTCTTGGGAGATTCTGAAGAGAAAGCTGCAGAGATTGGTGGATGAATTTGGTAGGGTTTGGGAAAAGAAGAAAATTTAAAAGGGGAATACAGGAAAGAGTAAGGTTTTGAGGATAACAAAAAGATTAGGTGATGAAAGATTTAATATCAGATTGGAGGGAGAGAGTATGGAGAGGGGAACGTATTCAGATATTTGGGAGTGGACGTGTCAGCGGATGGGTCTATGAAAGATAGGTGAATCATAGAATTGATGAGGGAAAAAAGAGTGAGTGGTGCACTTAGGAGTCTGTGGAGACAGAGAACTTTGTCCTTGGAGGCAAAAGAGGGAATGTTTGAGAGTATAGTTTTACCAACGCTCTTATAGGGGTGTGAAGCATGGGTGATGAATGTTGCAGCGAGGAGAAGGCTGGAGGCAGTGGAGATGTCATTCTGAGGGCAATGTGTGGGGTGAATATAATGCAGAGAATCGTAGTTTGGAAGTTAGGAGGAGGTGCGGGATTACCAAAACTGTTGTCCAGAGGGCTGAGGAAGGTTGTTGAGGTGGTTCGGACATGTAGAGAGAATGGAGCTAAACAGAATAACTTCAAGAGTGTATCAGTCTGTAGTGGAAGGAAGGCGGGGGAGGGGTCGGCCTAGGAAGGTTGGAGGGAGGGGGTAAAGGGGGTTTTGTGTGCGAGGGGCTTGGACTTCCAGCAGGCATGCGTGAGCGTGTTTGATAGGAGTGAATGGAGACAAATGGTTTTTAATACTTGACGTGCTGTTGGAGTGTGAGCAAAGTAACATTTTGAAGGGATTCAGGGAAACCGGGAGGCCGACTTGAGTCCTGGAGATGGGGAAATACAGTGCCTGCACTCTGAAGGAGGGGTGTTAGATTTAAAATGAGTTAAAA
>NC_069439.1:37503741-37604444 GCF_026875155.1 Cherax quadricarinatus | reverse complement strand
GCCAGCAGTTACTTCCAGTTAAGACCCAGCGTTATTTCCCAGTTAAGACCGTAGCAGTTACTTCCAGTTAAGACACGCAAGCAGTTCTTCAGTTAAGAACGCGCGTTACTTCCAGTTAAGGACAGACAGTTACTTCCAGTTTGCAGCGCAGTTACTTCCAGTTGGGGCACGTCAGCAGTTACTTCCAGTTAAGACCGTCAGCAGTTTTCCATTTAAAGGACACGCGCAGTTACTTCCAGTTAAGCACGAGCAGTTATTTCCCATTTAAAGCACGTCGCAGGTTATTCCAGTTAAGACACGCAGCAGTTATTTCCCTTTTAGACACTTTCAGCAGTTATTCCCATTTAAGACCGCAGCAGTTATTATTTTAAGAACGCAGCAGTTACTTCCAGTTAAGACCGCGCGTTCCCCAGTTAAGACCGCAGCATTTATTTCCCATTTAAGACACGTCAGATTTATTTTCCAGTTAAGACCGCAGCAGTTATTCCATTTAAGACACGCAGCATTACTTCCATTTAAGACACGCAGCGTTATTTCCCAGTTGGGGAAAGTCAGCAGTTATTCCGTTAAGACACGCAGCATTTTCTTCCAGTTAAGACACGCGCGTTACTTCAGTTAAAGACCGCGCGTTACTTCCAGTTAGACACGTCAGCGTTTTCATTTAAAGAAACGTCAGCATTTACTTCCGTTAAGACACGCCAGCAGTTATTTCCCAGTTAAGGGGACCGCAGCAGTTATTTCAGTTAAGAACGCAGCGTTATTTCCCAGAAAGACACGCCGCAGTTACTTCCAGTTAAGACACGAGCATTACTTCCAGTTAAGACAGCAGCATTATTCCGTTAAGCACGCAGCAGTTTTCCAGTTAGACACGCAGCGTTACCCCAATTTAAAGAAGTCGCAGTTACTTCCAGTTAAGCCACGCAGCAGTTACTTCAGTTAAGACACGCCAGCAGTTATTTCCCCAGTTAAAGGGACCCCAGCGTTATTTCCCATTTAAAGACCGCCAGCGTTATTTCCCGTTAAGAACGCAGCAGTTACTTCGTTAAGCCCGCGCAGTTCTTACGTTAAGCCCGTCAGCAGTTATTTCCCAGTTAAGACACGCCCGGGGGGGGGGGGGGGGGGGGGGGGGGGGGGGGGGGGGGGGGGGGGGGGGGGGGGGGGGGGGGGGGGGGGGGGGGGGGGGGGGGGGGGGGGGGGGGGGGGGGGGGGGGGGGGGGGGGGGGGGGGGGGGGGGGGGGGAAAAAAAAAAAAAAAAAAAAAAAAAAAAAAAAAAAAAAAAAAAAAAAAAAAAAAAAAAAAAAAAAAAAAAAAAAAAAAAAAAAAAAAAAAAAAAAAAAAAAAAAAAAAAAAAAAAAAAAAAAAAAAAAAAAAAAAAAAAAAAAAAAAAAAAAAAAAAAAAAAAAAAAAAAAAAAAAAAAAAAAAAAAAAAAAAAAAAACCCTTAAGACATCACTTTTCCCCAGTAAGACATTCCAACCCCCTTTAAAAAAATCCAACCAGAAGACACGCGCAGTTTATTCCATTTAAGACACGCAGAGTTCTTCCAGTTAAGACCGCCAGCAGTTATTTCCCAGTTAAGACACGAGCAGTTACTTCCAGTTAAACCCCTCACTTTTCTTCCATTAAGAAAACGCCGCAGTTACTTCCATTAAGACCCAGCTTTTACTTCCGTTTAAGAACCAGCAGTTATTCCAGTTAAACACGGCATTATTTTACCAGTTAAACACGCCAGATTACTTCCTTTAAGAAAGCGCTTTTACTTCCATTAAAGACCCCGCATTTACTTCCCTTTAAAGACCTCAGCTTACCATTTAAAGACACTCAGCAGTTACTCCTTTTAAAGACACCCAGTTACTTCCAGTTAAACACGTAGCAGTTATTTTCCTTTAAGCCGCCAGCATTACTTCAGTTAAAAACCCAGAGTTTTTCCTTTAAAGACACGAGCAGTTACTTCCATTTAAAGACCCCCAGCAGTTATTTTCCCATTTAGACACGCCAGCAGACTTCCAGTTAAGCACGCAGCAGTTACTTCCAGTTAAGACACGCAGCAGTTACTTCCATTTAAAAGAACGCGCAGTTACTTCCCGTTAGACAGCCAGCGTTACTTCAGTTAAGACACGCCAGCAGTTATTTCCATAAGACACGCCAGCATTACTTCCAGTTAAGCACGCAGAAGTTACTTCCAGTTAAGCAGAGCAGTTATTCCCCATTTAACCACGCACATTTTCTTCCATTTAAAGGACACGTCACCCCGTTCCTTCCAGTTTAGACACGTCAGCATTACTTCCATTTAAAACACCACATTTTACTTCCCGTTAAGACACGCCAGCAGTTATTTCCGGGTTAAGACTCGCGCATTTCTTTCCGGGTTAAAGGGACCCCCCCCAGCAGTTAATTCCAGTTAAGACCCCGTCGCTTTTAAACCCTTAAAAATTTTTAAGCAACGAGAGTTATTTCCCATTTTAAGCCCACGCCAGCATTTTCTTCCAGTTAAGACAGAAAGCATTACTTCCATTTAAGCACCCCGCAGTTATTTCCAAATTAAAGGGCCCCCGCAGCAGTTACTTCAGTTAAGACCCCCGCCAGCAGTTATTTACCATTTTAAGGGAACAGTCAGCAGTTACTTCCATTTAAAGGGACACGTCGCATTTTATTCAGTTTGAAAAGCAGCAGTTTTTACCAGTTAAGAACTCAGCAGTTACTTCCATTTTAAGGGAATTTGTCACATTTAAACTTCCAGTTAAGGACAAGAAAGCCGGTTTACTTCCAGTTAAAAACCCCGTCAGCAGTTACTTCCTTTTTTGGACCGTAAAGCAGTTACTTCCGTTAAGACACGTCAGCGTTATTTCCCAGTTAAGACACGCCGGGCCGTTACTTCCATTTAAGACACGCCAGCGGGTTATTTCCCGTTAAGCCCCTTTTTCACCCATTTAAATTCCCATTTAAAGACCGTCAGCAGTTATTTCCCCAGTTAAGACAGGGCGATTTAAATTTCCATTTTAAGGGAAAAAGCCCAGAATTTTACTTCCGTTAAGCCGCAGCAGTTACTTCCATTTAAAGGACACGTAGCAGTTACTTCCAGTTAAAGACAGTAAAGCAGTTATTTCCCAGTTAAGACACGCCAGCAGTTACTTCCATTTAAAGACAGTAAAGCATTTACTTCCGTTAAGACACGTCGGGCAGTTATTTCCCAATTTAAAAACCCCAAACGTAAAGCAGTTACTTCCCAGTTAAGACCGCCAGCATTTAAATTCCAGTTAAGAACGAAGCAGTTACTTCCCAGTTAAGACACGCCAGCATTTTGGGGAAGGGGGGAGTTATTTCCAGTTAAGAACGTCAGCGTTACTTCCATTTAAAAGACACGTCAGCATTTTATTTCCCATTTAAAGGAAAACGTCACCCTTTTTTCCCATTTAAAGGGGAAACGCCGCATTTAAATTCCTTTTAAAACACGAAAGCAGTTACTTCCAGTTAAGACACGTAAGCGTTATTTCCCTTTTAAGCCCCCCCCAGCAGTTACTTCAGTTAAGACACGCCAGCAGTTATTTCCAGTTAAGACGCCCAGCTTTACTTCCAGTTAAGACAGTCTCCCATTTAAATTTTCCCATTTTTGACACGTCAGCATTTACTTCCTTTTAAGACACCCCAGCAGTTACTTCCAGTTAAGACCCCGCCAGCAGTTCCCCCCCATTTAAAGGGGAAAAGGGCAGCAGTTATTTCCCGGGTTAAAGCACGCCAGCAGTTATTTCCCGGGTTAAGAAAAGCCTGCGTTATTTTCCATTTTAAGACCGTCAGTTTTTTACTTCCATTTTAAGACAGGTCGCAGTTACTTCCATTTAAAGGGACAGTCAGCAGTTACTTTCCAAAGTTAAGGACTCACGTCAGCATTTTTTTTCCCAAAGTTAAGACACGCAGCAGTTACTTCCTTTTAAGACACGTCAGCAGTTACTTCCAGTTAAGACAGCCAGAAAAGTTACTTCCATTTAAAGGGCACGCCAGAAAAGTTACTTCCAGTTAAGCCGTAGCGTTATTTCCATTTAAAGAAAACGCAGCAGTTATTCCATTTAAAGACACGGGGGGCAGTTACTTCCAGTTATAAACGTTGCTTTTCTTCCGTTAAGCCCACGCCAGCAGTTATTTCCCATTTAAAGGGGCCCGTCGCAGTTATTTCCCATTTAAAGGGGACACCCAGAAATTTTATTTCCCATTTAAATACACGTGCTTTTTACTTCCATTTAAAGGGAACGCCAGCAGTTATTTTCCATTTTAAGACCCCGAAAGCGTTTTTTCCCATTTAAGCCCCCGGCCAGCAGTATTTTAAAGTTAAGACACCCCAAAGCAGTTACTTCCAGTTAAAGACACCCCGCATTTATTTCCCATTTTAAGGAAAACGCCGCGGTTACTTAAATTTAAAAACACGTAGCAGTTACTTCCAGTTAAGACACGCCAGCAGTTCCCTTATTCCCCCCAGTTAAGCCCACCCAGCGGGATTTCCCATTTAAGACACGTACCCGTTATTTCCCAGTTAAGAAAAGCCAGCAGTTACTTCCCATTTAAAGGGAAACGTCGCGTTACTTCCAGTTAAAAACCCCCAGCAGTTTTTTCCCAGTTAAGACACCCAGCATTTTCTTCCATTTTAAGACACGCCACCCGTTACTTCCAGTTAAAAACACCCCAAAGCAGTTATTCCCATTTAAGAAAACCAGCAGTTACTTCATTTAAAGGGACCCGGCCAGCAGTTACTTTAAATTTAAAGAACGCCCCCGTTATTCCATTTTAAAAACACCCCAAGCAGTTAAATTTCCCCAGTTAAGACACCCCAGCAGTTACTTAAAATTTTAAGACCGCCAGCAGTTTTTTTCTTTAAAATAACCGCCAGCAGGTTACTTCCCAGTTAAAAAACCGCCAGAAATTTAAATTCCGTTAAGACAGGCCAGCAGTTATTTTCAGTTAAAAACACGTTGCTTTACTTCCATTTAAAGGGCCCCCACTTTTTCTGAAGGCCCATTTCCCAGTTAAGAAAGGGCTAGCAGTTATTTCCCATTTTAAGACACGAAAAGCAGTTATTTCCCGTTAAGAAAAGCCAGATTTAAAATTTCCCATTTTTGACCCCGCCAGCATTTTATTTCCCTTTAAGGAACGCCAGCAGTTACTTCCATTTAGCCCAGCCAGCATTTAAATTTCCATTTAAAAGAACCCCCGCGTTATTTTCCAGTTAAGAAAACGCCAGCGGGTTACTTCCATTTAAAAGGAAAACGCCAGCAGTTTCTTCCATTTAAGCCCACCCCGCAGTTACTTATTTTAAGAAAGCACCCCAGATTTGGTTTAAAAACCCCAGTTATTGGGTTAAAAACCAGCATTTTCTTCCATTTAAAGGGAAAAGTTCTTGATTTAAACTTCCAGTTAAGAACGTCAAAGTTACTTCATTTAAAGACACGTCAGCATTTTACTTCCATTTAGACACGTCAGCGTTACCCCCATTTAAAGGGAACGCCGCTTTTAAATTCAGAAAAACACGGCCAGCAGTTATTCCAGTTAGACCGCCAGCGTTACTTCATTTAAATGACACCCCCAAAGCAGTTACTTCCATTTAAAGGGAAAACGTTGCAGTTCCCTTTCCTTTTAAGAAACGCCAGCAGTTTTTCCATTTAAAGAAAGGGCCGGCAGTTACTTCCGTTAAGACCCCGAGCAGTTACTTCCAGTTAAGCACGAAAGCTTTTTATTTCCCTTTTAAAGGACACGTAAAGCGTTACTTCCAGTTAAGACCCGCCGCAGTTATTTCCCCATTTAAAGGGACAGGGCCAGCATTTTATTTCCCTTTGGGGAACGCCGAAAGTTCTTCCATTTTAAGACCCCGCCAGCAGTTCCCTTCCCATTTAAAAGACACGCCAGAAAGTTACTTCCTTTTAAAGCCCACGCGCTTTGTTTCCAGTTAAGACACGCAGCAGTTATTTCCCAGTTAAGGCAGCCCCCATTTACTTAAAGGTTAAGAAAACGTGGGGTTTCTTCCCAGTTAAAAACACCCCAGCGTTATTTCCCAGTTAAAAACGTAAAGCAGTTATTTTCATTTAAAAGACACCCCAGCGTTACTTCCATTTAAAGGGACACCCCAGCAGTTATTCCTTTAAAGGGGGGAAAACGCAGCATTTAAATTCAGTTAAGAAAAACCCCGCTTTTAAATTCCAGTTAAGAAAAGCCAGAAGTTACTTCCAGTTAAGACCCCGCAGAGTTACTTCCATTTAAAGAACCCCAAGCAGTTATTTCCCATTTAAAGGGGACACGCGCTTTTTACTTCCAGTTAAAAAACCCCCAGCATTTAATTCCATTTAAAGACACGCCAGCATTTATTCCCATTTAAAGGGACCGCCGCATTTTTACTTGCAGTTAAAACAGGGCCAGCAGTTTTTTTGCAGTTAGGGGAAACGAGCAGTTATTTCCCAGTTAAGAACGCCGGGCAGTTATTTTCCCATTTTAAGGGGAAAAGGCCAGCAGTTACTTGCTTTTTGACAGCCAGCGTTATTTTCCGTTAAACACGCCAGCATTTAATTTTCCATTTAAAGAACCCCAAACAGTTATTCCCGTTAAGGACACGCCGGGCAGTTACTTGCATTTAAAGGGACAGCCGGGCCAGTTATTCCATTTTTGGGACCGCCGCAGTTATTTTGCGGGTTAAGACCCCCAAAGCAGTTATTTCCCAGTTAAGACACGCCAGCATTTAATTCCAGTTAAGAAAACCCCAGCAGTTTCCTTCTTTTAAGACCGCCAGCGGGTTACCCATTTAAAGACACCCCCAGCGTTACTTAAAGTTAAGAAACAACCAGCAGTTTTTCCCAGTTAAGACCCCCAGCGTTACTTCCATTTAAGACAGGCCAGCAGTATTTTCCCGTTAAGACACGCCAGCTTTTTTACTTCCGTTAAGAAACCCCAGCATTTTACTTCAGTTAAGGGACACGTCAGCATTTATTTTCCAGTTAAGGAAAAACGCCCGAAATTTTACTTCCAGTTAAGAAAAGTCGGGCAGTTACTTAAATTTAAAGACACCCCCAGAAAGTTATTTCCCATTTAAAGGGAACCATTCCGCCAGCGTTACTTCCAGTTAAGACAGCAGCAGTTATTTTCCAGTTAAGACACGTCAGCATTTACTTCCATTTAAGACACGTCGCATTTTACTTCCATTTTAAGATATTAAGAATTTTTAACCCCGTAATATTTTCCTTTTGAAGTTTATTTTCCAGTTAAGAAAAGCCAGAAAGTTACTTCCATTTAAAGACAACCGTTTTACCAGAAAAAATTACTTCCTTTTAAAGGGACACGCCCAACCCATTTACTTCCAGTTAAGAAAACGCCCCCGTTATTCCCATTTAAGAAAACGCCAGCAGTTACTTTCCATTTTAAGACCGCCAGAAAGTTTTTTCCCAAATTTAAAGGGGACCCGCAGCAGTTCTTCCATTTTAAAGAAAAGCCAGCAGTTATTCCGTTAAGCACGCCGCAGTTATTTCAGTTAAGACACCCAGCAGTTACTTCCGGTTAAGACACGCCAGCAGTTATTTCCCAAATTTAAAGACACCCCAGCATTACTTCCGTTAAGCCCAAGCACCCGTTTTTTCCCTTTAAAGGGGAAAACGTCAGCGGGTTATTTCCTTAAAATTTAATTTCACTTTCACCCCAAGTTATTTTCCAGTTAAGACAGGGCAGCAGTTATTTTGGGGGTTAGCCCACGCCACAGTTATTTTCCATTTAAAAGCACGTAGCATTTTACTTCCATTTAAAGGGCCCACGTCAGATTTTAATTAAGTTTAAACACGCAGCAGTTATTTTTCCATTTAAAGACAGGGTCAGAAATTTTCTTCCATTTAAAGGCACGTAAACCCGGGTTATTCCAGTTAAGAAAACGTCAAGCAGTTACTTCCAGTTAAGCCCACGTCAGAAGTTACTTCCTTTTTAAGCCCGTCAGCGTTATTCCTTTAAAGACCCCCCCCAGCGTTATTCCCTTTTAAGACACGCCAGCAGTTACTTCCAGTTAAAAACCCCCGAAAAACATTTTAACTTCCAGTTAAGCCCACGTCAGCAGTTACTTCCATTTAAAGGGCCCACGCCCAGCGGTTCCCTTTCCTTTAAAGACACGTCAGCGTTACTTCCATTTGGGGAAAGCGCAGTTACTTCCATTTAAGCACGTCAGCGTTATTTAAAGAAAAAGCCCAGGGCCGCAGTTACTTCCAGTTGGGACACGCAGCAGTTACGTCCATTTAAAGGGCACGCCAGCAGTTATTTCCCGTTAAACACGCAAAGTTACTTCCAGTTAAGACCCCCAAAGAGTTACTTCAGTTAAGAAAACCCCGCAGTTTTTAACTTCCAGTTAAAGAAACCGCCCAGCGTTACTTAAATTTTAAGACACGTCAGCATTTACTTCCATTTTAAAGCCCAACGTCCCCGGTTACTTCCCATTTAAAGAAGGAGCCCCAAAACCGTCAGCTTTTAAATTCCAGTTAAGACACCCCAGCAGTTATTCCCAAATTATGGACCGAAAGATTTAAAATTCCATTTAAAGAACGCCAGAAGTTACTTCCGGGTTAAGGGACACGCAGAGTACTTCCAGTTAAGCCCACGTAAAGCATTTAAATTCCATTTAAGCCAGTCTGCGGGTTACTTCGGGTTAAGCCTTTCAGCGTTATTCCAGTTAAGACAACGCCCCAAACAGCGGGTTACTTCATTTAAAAGACAGGGCAGCAGTTTTTTCCCAGTTAAGACACGTCAGCATTTTACTTCCTGTTAAGACAGTCACCCAGTTACTTCCATTTAAAGGGACACGCCAGCATTTAAATTCCTTTTAAAGGGCCCACGCCAGCAGTTACTTCCAGTTAAGAAAAGCCGGGCATTTATTTCCCAGTTGGAACACGAAAGCATTTTAACTTCCAGTTAAAAAAGTCAGCAGTTCTTCAGTTAAGAACGTCAGCGTTACTTCCATTTTAAGGAAACCCAAAACCCCCCCCCCCCCCCCCAAAACGTCAGAAAGTTATTCCAGTTAAGACCCCGTCAGAAATTTACTTCCAGTTAAGACCCACGAGCATTTACTTCCATTTAAAGGGACACGTCAGCAGTTATTTCCAAAGTTAAGACACGTAAAAGCATTTTATTTCCGGGTTAAGCCCGGGAAACAGTTACTTCCATTTTGGGGACACCCCAGCAGTTATTTAAATTTTAAAGACACGCCAAAGTTCTTCCGTTAAGACACGTCACGTTACTTCCAGTTAAGGACAAGTCAGAAAGGTTATTTCCAGTTAAGACAAGCCAGCAGTTATTCAGTTAAGACACGCAGCAGTTTTTCCTTTTTTTTTTTCCCCCTCCGTTTTTTGTTAAGAAAGTTGCGCTTGTTTAAACTGGAATTTAATTTCCTTGGCCCCCGGTTTTTCCTTAAAACCCGGAAGAAACTTTAATGTTAAGGAAGAAACGTTACTTCTTAAAGGGAAAGAAGGGGAGTTCTTCCGGAAGAAAACGTGGCGTTTTCCTTAAAAGGAAGTAAACTTTTTCCTTTTTCCTTTCCCCTTGGGGGTTAAAGGTTGAGTGTCTTAACTGGAAGTAATGCGAGTGTTTTAAAAGGGAAAGAAAATTGCGGGCGTGTTTTAACGGGAAAGTAACTAAAGGCTTGTTTTTATGGTAAGAATGCGGGCGTGTCTTAAAGGGAATTTAAACTGCGGGCCGGGGGGTTTTAAAATGGAAGTAAACTGCTGAGTGTTTAACTGGAAGTAACTGCTGCGTTTTCTTAATTGGAAGTAACTGCGGGCTTTGTTTTAAATTTGGAAGTAACTGCTGGCGGGTCTTAACTGGAATTTAACTGGGTGTCTTAAACTGGAAGAAAAACTGGGATTGTTTTAAACTGGAAGTAATGCGGGACGTGTCTTAACGGAAGAAAACTGCTGGGTGTTTAAACTGGAAGTAACTGTGGCGGGGTTCTTAACGGGAAAGTAACTGCAAAGTGTTTTAAAACGGGGAAGTAACTGTGCCCGTTGTTTAAAACGGAAAGGGAATGCTGACGTGTCTTAACTGGTGAAAACTGCTGGCGTGTTTAACGGGAAAGTAATGGGCTTTGTCTTAACTGGAAGAAACTCCCGGACGGGTTTTTAAACGGGAAGTAACTGTTTGGCGTGTCTTAACTGGAAGTAACTGCTGACGTGTTTTTAACTGGAGGTTTTAAAATTCGCTAAAGTGTTTTAAAATGGAAGAAAAATGCTGACGTGTCTTACTGGAAGAAACTGCGGGACGGGGTCTTAAGGGAAGTAATTTGTTTGGGTGTTTTGTTAAGGGAAAAGTAACTGTTTTAAAGTGTTTTAAACTGGAAGTAACAGGTTTAACGGGCTAAACGTGTTTAACTGGGGGGTAACTGTGACGTGTTTAAACGGGAAAATTAACGCGGGCGTGCCCTTAATGGATGTAACTGTTAAAAATTTTGTGCTTTTAGGGGGGGAAGGGTAACTGCGACGTGCCCTTAAAACGGGAAGAAATTGCTGACGTGCTTAAAACGGGAAAGTAACTGCTGACGTGTCTTAACTGGAAGAAAATGTTTAAAGTGTCTTAATTTGGAAGAAAATGGGGCGTTTTCTTAACTGGAAGTAACTGCTGGAGGTTCTTAATTGAAAAAATTTGCGGGGGTTTGTTTTAAAACAAAGAAACTGCGGCGTGTTTTAAAACGGGAAAAGAAATTTGCTGAGGGGTTTTCAAAAATGGAAGAAACCTCCCTAAAGGTGTCTTAACTGGAAGTAACTGCGGGGAGTGTTTTTAACTGGAATAGAACTGTGACGTGCCCTTAAATGAAAGTAATGCGACGTGTCTTTAATTTGGGAAGAAACGCGGGCCCTGTTTTTAACTAAAAGAAAATGTGGCGTGTTTTAACGGGGAAGTAAACTGTTTGGCGTGTTTTAAAAGGGAAAAAAATTTCTGCGGGGTCTTAACTGGAATTTCTGCTGCTTTTGGTCTTAAGGGAAAGTAATGGGGGACTTTGTCTTAACGGGAAAGTAACTGTATTTTTCTTAACTGGAAGTAATGCTGGCTGTTTTAAAATGGAAGGTAACTGCTGCTTTGTTTTAAACCCTGGGTAACTGGGGGGCGTGTCTTAACGGGAAAGTAACTGTTTGGTGTTTTTTAACGGGAAAAGGGAAACTGGGGCGTGTCTTAACTGGAAGTAATGTTGGCGTGCCCTTAAGATAAGTAACTGGGCGTTTTCTTACTGGAAGAAAAACTGCGGCGTGTCTTAACGGAAGTAAACGGCGGGCGTGTTTAATGGAAGAAACTGTGCGGGTTTAAAACTGGAAGTAAATGCTGGGGGTGTCTTAACTGGAAGAAAACTGCTGGTGTCTTAACGGGAAGAAAATTGCGGGCGTGTCTTAACTGGAAGTAACTGTAAAGTGTCTTAACGGGAAGTAACTGCTGACGTTCTTAACGGGAAAGTAACTGCTGCGTGTCTTAACTGGAAGTAAATGCGGGCGGGGTCTTAATGGAAGTTCTGGGGTGTCTTAATGAAGTAACTGCGGGCGGTCAAAAATGGAAGTAACTGCTGCGTGTTTTAAAACGGGAAGTAATGCTGACGGGGTTCTTAACTGGAAGTAAACTGCGGGCGTTCTTAACGGGGAAGAAAATGCTGGCGTGTCAACTTAACGGGGGAAAGTAACTGCTGGGTGCCCTTTAACTAAAAAGTAATGCTGGGGTGTCTTAACGGGAAAGTAACTGTGGCGTGTCTTAACGGGAAAAAGAAAACTGCTGGCGTTTTCTTAACTGGAAGAAACTGCTGGGTGTCTTACTGGAAGTAACTCTGGCGTGTTTTTAACTGGAAGAAACTGTTTCCCGTGTTTTTAACGGGAAGTAAAGCTGGCGTGTCTTAAACGGGAAAAGTAAACTGCGGGCGTGTTTAAAAAAAAAAAAAAACTGGAGTAATGCTGGCGTGTCTTAACTGGAAGGGAAAACTGCTGGCGTTTTCTTAACTGGAAAATGTACTGTTTTAAGGGGTTTGTTTTACTGACTAATTTAATGCGGGCGTGTTTAACGGGGAAGAAACTGCTGGGGGTGTTTTTAACGGGAAAAGAAAATCCCGGGCGTGTCTTAAAACGGGGGAAGTAAACGGGCTGGGTGTCTTAAAAAAGAATTTCCTGAAGTAAAAGTTGCTGGAGATTTTTAATAATAACCTTTTACGGGAAGAAAACTTTTGGCGTGTCTTAATGGAAGTAACTGCGGGGCGTGTCTTAACGGGAAAGTAATGTTTGGCGTGGCTTAACGGGAAGTAATGCTGGGGGTGTCTTAACTGGAAGAAAACTGCGGGGCGGGGTCTTAAAGGGAAAGTAACTGCGGGCCCTTTGTCTTAACTGGAAGTAACTGCTGGGTGTTTTTTAACGGGAAAGAAAATGTGGGTGTCTTAACTGGAAGTAAATTGTGGCGCTGTCTTAACGGGAAGTAATGTTTGGGTGTCTTAAAAGGAAGAAAACTGCTGGGGGGTCTTAACTGGAAGTAACTGTCGGCGTGTTTTAAACTGAAAGAAAACTGTGGCGTGTCTTAACTGGAAGTAACTGCTGCGTGTCTAAAGGGGAAAAGGTCAAAGAAGTAAGCTGCGTGTTTAATGGAAGTAATGCGGAGTTCTTAACTGGAAGTAATGCGACGTTTCTTAACTGGAATAACTGCTGACTGTCTTAACGGGAAAGAAATGCTGCGTGTCTTAACGGAAAAAAACGCTGGTGTTTTAACTGGAAGTAATTTGGGTGCTTAATGGAAGTACTGCTGGTTCTTAACTGGAAGAATGCTGCGTGTTTAACTGGAAGAACTGCGAACGTGTTTTAAAAGGGAAGTAATGCGAGTGTCTTAACGGGAAAAGTAACTGCTGAGTGCCCAAAAACTGAAAAAACGTGGTTTTCTTTAATGGAAGAACTTGATGTCAAAAAGGGAATAAAGCTGCGTTTTTAAACTGGAAGTAACTCGGGCTTCTTAACTGGAAGTAACTGTGGGGCTTAACTGGAAGTAACTGCGGGCGTGTTTTAAACTGGAAAACTGCTGAGTTCCTTTAACTGGAAGTAATGGCGTGTTTAAGGGAAGTAACTGCTGACGTGTTTAAAACTGGAAGTAACTGTGGGTTCTTAACGGGAAGTAATGTGAGGTCTTAAGGGAAATAATGCTGATTTTTCTTATGGAAGTAAGCTGACGGTCTTAACGGAGGAACTGGGGCGTTTTTAACGGAATAACTGCTGGCGTGTCTTAATGGAAGTAATGCTGAGTGTCTTAATTGAAGAAGCTGAGTGTCTTAACTAAAGTAACGCTGACGTGTTTAAGGGAATAACTGCGGGCGGTTTAACTGGAAGTAACTGCTGGGTCTTAACTGGAAGTAACGTGGTGTTTTAACTGGAAGTAACTGTGGGTGTCTTAACGGGAAATAACTGCGGGTGTTTTAACGGGAAGTAACTGCGGGGCGTTTTAACGGGAAGAAATTTTACGTGCCCTTTAACGGGAAGTAACTGCTGAGGTCTTAACTGGAAGTAACTGCTGACGTGTTTTAAACGGAAGAAACGCGGGGCGTGTTTAAGGGAAGTAACTGCGGTTTTTCTTAACGGAAAAGTAATGCTGGTGTTTTAAAAGAAGTAATGCTGACGTGTTTAATGAAGAAACTGGGGTGTTTTAACTGGGAAAATTGTGGGGGTGTCTTAACTGGAAGTAATGCGGGACGGTTTTAACTGGAAGAAATTTGCTGGTGTCTTACTGGAAGTAATGCTGCGTGTTTTAAAACGGGGAAGTAATTTGCTCTGTCTTAACTGGAAGTAACGTGGTGTCTTAACTGGAAGTAACTGGGGGGTGTCTTAAAGGGAAAAGTTCTTTCTTGCGGGTGCTTTCGGGTAATTGGGTTTTGGGAAAAATGCTGGATTTCTTAAGGAAGTAATGCGGACGTGTCTTAAGGGAAGTAAAGCTGGTGCTTAAGGGAAAGAAAATTCGCGTGCTTAAACGGGAAGTAACTGGAGTGTTTTTAACGGAAGAACTGGACGTGTCTTAACTGGAAGTAACTGCTGACGTGTCTTAACTGGAAGTAACGCTAGGTTCTTACTGGAGTAACGGGCTGACGTGTCTTAAGGGAAGTAATGCTGGTTGTTTTAAAACGGGAAAAGAAAACTGCTGGCGTGTCTTAATGGAAGTAACTGCTGGCGTGTCTTAACTGGAAGTAACTGCTGCGTGTCTTAACGGGAAAGTAACTCTGACTGTCTAACGGGAAAGTAATGCTGACGTGTTTAACTGGAAGTAACTGCTGACGTGTCTTAACTGGAAGTAACTGCTGGCGTGTCTTAACTGGAAGTAACTGCTGACGTGTCTTAATGGAAGTAACTGCGACGTGTCTTAAACATGGAAGTAACCGGGCTGGGGGTTTGGTCTTAACTGGAAGTAACTGCTGCGTGTTTTAAAAATCTGGAAGTAACTGCGGGCGTGTCTTAATGGAAGTAACTGCGGGACGTGTCTTAACTGGAAGAAAACTGCGGGACGTGTCTTAACTGGAAGTAATGCTGACGTGTTTTAAAACTGGAAGTAACTGCTGACGTGTCTTAACTGGAGAAAACTGTGACGTGTCTTAACTGGAAGAAACTGCTGACGTGTCTTAACTGGAAGTAATGCTGGCGTGTCTTAAATGGAAGAAAATGCTGACGTGTCTTACTGGAAGTAACTGCTGAGGGTGTTTTAAAATGGAAAAGTAACTGCGGGCGTGTCTTAACTGGAAGAAAATTCTGGCGTGTCTTAACGGAAGTAATGCGGGTGTTTAAGGGAAGTATGCTGGCGTGTCTTAACTGGAAGTAACTGCTGACGTGTCTTAACTGGAAGTAACTGCTGACGTGTCTTAACTGGAAGTAACTGCTGACGTGTCTTAACTGGAAGTAACTGCTGGCGTGTCTTAACTGGAAGTAACTGCTGGCGTGTCTTAACTGAAATAATGCGGGACGTGTTTTAACGGGAAGTAACTGCTGGCGTGTCTTAATGGAAAGTAACTGCGGGCGTGTCTTAACTGGAAGAAAACTGCGGGCGTGTCTTAACTGGAATTAACTGCGGGCGTGGTCTTAACTGGAAGTAATGCTGGCGTGTCTTAAACTGGAAGTAACTGCGGGCGTGTCTTAACTGAAGTAACTGCTGCGTGTTTTAAAACTGGAAGTAATGCTGGCTTTGTCTTAACTGGAATAATGGGGGTGTCTTAACGGGAAAAGTAACTGCTGAGTGTCTTAACTGGAAGTAACTGCTGCGATGTCTTAATGGAATAACTGCGGACGTGTCTTAACTGGAAGAAAACTGCTGACGTGTTTTAAAACTGGAAGTAACTGCTGACGTGTCTTAACTGGAAGTAACTGCTGGACGTGTTTTAACTGGAAGTAACTGCTGCGTGTTTTTAACTGGAAGTAACTGCTGCGTGTCTTAACTGGAAGTAACTGTGACGAGTCTTAACTGGGAAGTAATTTGCGGGGACGTGTCTATGGAAGTAACTGCTGCGTGTTTTAAAACTGGAAGTAACTGCTGCGTGTCTTAACGGGAAGAAAATTTGCTGGCGTGTTTAACTGGAAGTAAACTGCTGGCGTGTCTTAACTGGAAGTAACTGCTGGCGTGTCTTAACTGGAAGTAACTGCTGGCGTGTCTTAACTGGAAGTAACTGCTGGCGTGTCTTAAACTGGAAGTAACTGCGGGGCGTGTTTAACTGGAAGAAACGCTGACGTTTAACTGGAAGTAACTGCGACGTGTCTTAAGGGAAAAGTAACTGCGGGCGTGTCTTAACTGGAAGAACTGCTGGCGTGTCTTAACTGGAAGTAACTGCTGGCGTGTCTTAACTGGAAGTAACTGCTGGCGTGTCTTAACTGGAAGTAACTGCTGACGTGTCTTAACTGGAAGTAACTGCTGGCGTGTCTTAACTGGAAGTAACTGCTGGCGTGTCTTAACTGGAAGTAACTGCTGGCGTGTCTTAACTGGAAGTAACTGCTGGCGTGTCTTAACTGGAAGTAACTGCTGACGTGTCTTAACTGGAAATAACTGCTGGCGTGTCTTAACTGGAAGTAACTGCTGGCGTGTCTTAACTGGAAGTAACTGCTGACGTGTCTTAACTGGAAGTAACTGCTGACGTGTCTTAACTGGAAGTAACTGCTGACGTGTCTTAACTGGAAGTAACTGCTGACGTGTCTTAACTGGAAGTAACTGCTGACGTGTCTTAACTGGAAGTAACTGCTGACGTGTCTTAACTGGAAGTAACTGCTGACGTGTCTTAACTGGAAGTAACTGCTGACGTGTCTTAACTGGAAGTAACTGCGGTGTCTTAAACTGGAAGTAACTGCTGGACGTGTCTTAACGGAAGTAACTGCTGCGTGTCTTAACTGGAAGTAACTGCTGGCGTGTCTTAACTGGAAGTAACTGCTGACGTGTCTTAACTGGAAGTAACTGCTGGCGTGTCTTAACTGGAAGTAACTGCTGGCGTGTCTTAACTGGAAGTAACTGCTGGCGTGTCTTAACTGGAAGTAACTGCTGACGTGTCTTAACTGGAAGTAACTGCTGGCGTGTCTTAACTGGAAGTAACTGCTGGCGTGTCTTAACTGGAAGTAACTGCTGGCGTGTCTTAACTGGAAGTAACTGCTGGCGTGTCTTAACTGGAAGTAACTGCTGGCGTGTCTTAACTGGAAGTAACTGCTGGCGTGGTCTTAACTGGAAGTAACTGTGCGTGTTTAACTGGAAGTAACGGGCTGACGTGTTAAATGGAAGTAACTGCTGACGTGTCTTAACTGGAAGTAACTGCTGGCGTGTCTTAACTGGAAGTAACTGCTGACGTGTCTTAACTGGAAGTAACTGCTGACGTGTCTTAACTGGAAGTAACTGCTGGACGTGGCTAAGACTGAGAAGTAACTGCTGGCGTGTTAAATGGATGTAATTCTGCTGGCGGTGTCTTAACGAGGAAGTAACTGCTGGCGTGTCTTCAACTGGAGTAATTTGCTGGCGTGTCTGAAATCTGGAAAGTAACTGCTGACGTGTCTTAACTGGAAAGTAAATTGCTGACGTGTCTTAACTGGAAGTAACTGCGGACGTGTCTTAGACTGGAAGTTACTGCTGGCGTGTTATTAACTGGATAGTTGAACTGATGACGTGTCTTAACTGGAAGTAACTGCTGACGTGTTTAGATGGGAAAGTATAACTGCTGCACGTCTGTCTTAACTGGGAAGTAACTGTGACGTGTCTTACTGGAAAGTAAACTTCTGGCGTTGTCTTAACTGGAAGTAATCTGCTGACGTGTCAAGTAGACTGGAAGTAACTTGCTGGACGTGTCTTGACTGGAAAGTAACTGCTGGCGTGTCTTAACTGGATGTATACTGCTGACGTGGTTCTTAACTGGAAAGTAAACTGCTGACGTGTCTTAACTGAGAAGTAATGCTGGCGTGTTTCTTAACTGGAAAGTAACTGCTGACGTGTCTTAACTGGAAGTTACTGCGACGATGTCTTAACTGGAAAGTATCTGCTGGCGTGTCTTAACTGGATGTAACTGTGGCGTGTCTTAACTGAAGTACTGCTGGCGTGGTCTTAACTGGAAAGTAAACTGCTGACGTGTCTTAACTGGAAGTAACTGCTGAAGTGTTTAACCTGGAAGTTGCTGGCGTGTCTTAACATGAAGTAAATGCTCGTGTCTTAATGGAGTAACTGCTGCGTGTTTAACTGGAAGTAACGGCTGGCGTGTCGTAACTGGAAGTAACTGCTGACGTGTCTTAACTGGAAGTAACTGCTGACGTGTCTTAACTGGAAGTAACTGCTGGCGTGTCTTAACTGGAAGTATCTGCTGACGTGTTCTAACCTGGAAGTAAAATGTGGCTGGAGTGTTTCTTAACTGGAAGTAACTGCTGGCGTGTCTTAACTGGAGTAACTGCTGGTGGTTTAACTGAAGTAACTGCTGACGTGTCTTAAATGGAAGTAACTGCTGGCGACTTGTCTTAACCTGGGAAGTAACTGCTGGCGTGTCTTAACTGAGTAATGCTGGGTGTCTTAACTGGAAGTAACTGCTGACGTGTCTTAAATGGGGGAGTAAAGACTGCTGGCGTGTCTTAACTGAAAGGAACTGCTGACGTGTCTTATACTGGAAAGTAACTGCTGTCGTGTCTTAACTTGAAGTAACTGCTGGCGTGTTCTTAACTGGAAGTAACGGATGGACAGTAGTCTTAAATGGCAATGGAACTGACTGAGCGTGTCTTAATGGAAGTAACTGGCTGGCGTGTCTTAAACTGGATGTAACTGCTGGGCGTGTCTTAACTGGAAGTAACTGCTGGCGTGTCTTAACTGGAAGTAACTTGCGACGGTCTAAACTGGAAGTAAGACTGCTGACGTGTCTTAAACTGGAAGTAACTGCTGGTGTCTATAATGGAAGTAACTGCTTGGGCGTGTCTTAACTGGAAGTAGCTGCTGAGTGTCTTAAACTGGATGTATCTGCTGGCGTGTCTTAATGGATGTAACTGCTGGGTGTTTAAAATGGAAGTATGCTGGCGTGTCCTTAACTGGAAGTAACTGCTGAGTGTCTTAAATGGAAAGATAACTGCTGGCGTGTACTTAACTGAAGTAATGGCTGCGTGTCCTTAACTGGAGTAATGCTGGCGTGTCTCTTATACGGAAGTATACTGCTGACGTTTCTTAAATTGAGGAGTAACATGACATGGCGTGTCTTAACTGGAAGTAACTGCTGACGTGTCTTAACTGGAAGTACACTCTGCTGGACGTGTCTTAACTGGAAGTAACTGCTGGCGTGTCTATTAACTGGAGATAACTGCTGTACGGGTCTTAACTGGAAGTAACTGCTGGCGTGTCTTAAACTGAAGTATACTGCTGGCGTGTTTAACTGGAAAGTAAACTGCTGCGTTGTCTTAACTGGAAGTAACTGTGGCGTGTCTTAACTGGAAGTAAACTGACGGAGTGTCTTAACTGCGAAGTAAGCGCTGAGTGTCTTAATGGAAAGTAACTGGACTAGACGTGTCTTAACTGGAAGTAACTGTGGCGTGTCTTAACTGAAGTAACTGCTGACGTGTCTATGTTGGAAAGTAACTGCTGACGTGTATCTAACTTGGAAGTAACTGCTGAGGGGTCTTAACTGGGAAGTAACTGCTGACGTGTCTTAACTTGTAGTAAATCTGCTGGCGTGTTCTTAGAAACTGGGACTGTAACTGACTGACGTGTCATAACTGGAAGTAACTGCTACGTGTTTAACTGGAAAGTAAACTGCTGGAGTGTCTTTACTGGAAGTAACTTGCTGACGTGGTCTTAACTGGAAGTAACTGCTGACGTGTCTTAGAAAGTAACTGATGGCGTAGATCTTAACTGGAAGTAAACTGCTGACGTGTCTTAACTGGTAGTAACTGCTGACGTGTTTAACTGGAAGTAACAGCTGGACGTGTCTTAATACTGGAAGTAACTGCTGAACGTGTCCTTAACTGGAAGAAAAACTCTGCTGCGTGTCTTAACTGGAAGTACTGCTGACGGTCTTAACTGGAGTAAATGTGACGTGTCTTAACTGGAAGTAACTGCTGGCGTGTCTTAACTGGAAGTAACTGCTGGCGTGTCTTAACTGGAAGTAACTGCTGGCGTGTCTTAACTGGAAGTAATGCTGGCGTGTCTTAACGGAAGATATATGTGAGTGTCTTAACTGGAAGTAAAAAGCGACGTGTCTTAACTGGAAGTAAACTGGCTGGCGTGTCTTAACTGGAAAGTTAACTGCTGACGTGTCTAACTGGAAGTAAGTCTGCTGCGTGTCTAAATACTGGAAAGTAAACTGCTGGCGTGTCTTAACTGGAAAGTAACTGCTGGCGGTGTACTTTAATGGAAGTAACTGCTGAAGTGTCTTATCTGGATTATCTGCTGGGCGTGTCTTAACTGGAAGTAACTGCTGGCGTGTCTTAACTGGAAGTAACTGCTGACGTGTCTTAACTGGAAGTAACTGCTGACGTGTCTTAACTGGAAGTGTAACTGCTGACGTGTCTTAAACAGAGGAAGTAAACTGTGGCGTGTCTATAACTGGAAGTAACTGCTGGCTGTCTTAACTGGAAGTAACTAGCTGGGCGTGTCTTAACTGAAGTAACTGCTGGCGTGTCTTAACTGTTAGACAGTAAATGCTGGCGTGTCTTAAACTGGAAGTTACTGACTGACGTGTCTTAACGGAAGTAACTGTGACGTTGTCTTAACTGGTAGTAACTGCTGGCGTGCATTGAGAACTGGAAGTAACTGCTGACCGTGTATTAAATGAGGATGTAAATGACTGGCGTGTCTTAACTGCGAAACAGTAACTGCTAGCTCGTGTCTTAAACTGCATGTAAACTGCTGGCGTGTCTTAACTGGAAGTAACTGCTGGCGTGTATTACACTGGAAAGTAACTGCTGCGTGGTTGTGACATTAACGGGGAAGTAACTGCTGGCGTGTCTTAAATGAAGTATACTGCTGACGTGTCTTAAGACTGGAAGTACTGCTGGCGGGTCTTAACTGGAAAGTAAACTGCTGGCGTGTTTAACTGAGAAGTAATGCTGGCGTGTTCCTTAAACTGGAAGTAACTAGCTGACGTGTTCTTACTGGAAGATAACTGCTGGCCTGTCTTAACTGGAAAGTAACTGGCTGACGTGATCTTAACTGGAAGTACTGTTGGCTTGTCTTAACTGGAAGTAACTGCTGCGTGTCTTAACTGGTAGTAAACTGATGGCGTGTCTTATCTGGAAGAATCTGGCTTGGCGTGTCTTAACAGGAAGTAACTGCTTGGCGTGTCTTAAACTGGAAGTAACTGTGGGTGTCTTAACTTGAAAGTAATGGATGGGTGTCTTAACTGGAAGTAACTTGCTGAATACGCGTCTTAACTGGAAGTAACTGCTGGCGTGTCTTAACTGGAAGTAACTGCTGGCGTGTCTTAACTGGAAGTAACTGCTGGCGTGTCTTAACTGGAAGTAACTGCTGGCGTGTCTTAACTGGAAGTAACTGCTGGCGTGTCTTAACTGGAAGTAACTGCTGGCGTGTCTTAACTGGAAGTAACTGCTGGGATGTCTTAATGGGAAGTAAACTGCTGGCGTTGTCTTAAATGATAAGTAACTGTGGGTGTTTTAACTGGGAAGTAACGGCTGACGTGTCTTAACTGGTATGTATACTGCTTGTCGTGTCTTAACGGAAGTAACACTGCTGGCCGTGTCTTTACTGGAGTAATGCTGGGTGTACTTAACTGAAGTAACTGGCTGGCGTGTCTTAATGGATGTAACTGCTGGCGTTGTCTTAAACTGGAAAGTAAACTGACTGACGTGTCTTAACTGGAAGTAACAATGCTGGCGTGTCTTAACTGGGAAAGTAACTGCTGACGTGTATTAAATGGAAGTAACTGACTGACGTGTCTCTAACTGGAAGTTAACTGCTGGGGTGTGTCTTAACTGGGAAGTAACTGCTGGGTGTCTTAACTGGATGTAACTGCTGGCGTAGTCTTAATGGATAAGTAAATGCTGGCGGGTCTTAACGGAAGTAAACTGCTGGACGTGTCTTAACTGAAGTAACTGCTGACGTGTCTTAACTGGAGTAACTGCTGCGCGTGTCTTAACTGGATAGTAACTGCTGGCGTTGTCTTAAATAGAGGAAGTAACTGCTGGCAGTGTCTTAACTGGAAGTAACTGCGGCGTGTCTTAAACTGGAAGTAAAACGTGGCGAGTCATAAATGGAAAGTAATGCTGGCGTGTCTTAATTGAAGTAATGCTTGCGTGTCTTAAACTGGAAGAAATAACTGTTGACAGTGTCTTAAACTGGAAGTAACTGCTGCGGTCTTAACTGGAAGTAACTGCTGGCGTGTCTTAACTGGAAGTAATTGCTGGTGTCTTAACTGGAGTAACTGTGAGTGTCTTAACTGGAAGTAACTGCTGGCGTGTCTTAACTGAAGTTACTGCTGACGTGTCTTAACTTGGAAGTAATCGCTCGGCGTTCTTAACTGAAGTAACTGCTGACGTGTCTTAACTGGAAGCTAATACTTGCTGGCGCCATGTCTTAACTGTAAGTATTGCTGGCTCGTGTCTTAACGGAAGTACATGCTGGCGTGTCTTAAACTGGAAGTAAAACTGCTGCGGAGTCGTAGACTGGAAGTAACTGCGGGTGTGTCTTAACTGGAAGATAACTGCTGAGACTGTGTCTTAACTTGAAGATGTAACTGTGGGTGTCTTAAACTGGAAAGTGAAATGCTGGCGTGTCATTACTGGATGGTTAACTGTGGGCGTTTCTTAAAGTGGAAAGTAATCTGTCTGGCGTGTTCTTAAAGACTGGAAGTAACTGCTGGCGTGTGCCTTAACAGGAAGTACTGCTGGCGTGTTTTTAACTGGGAAGTTAGTACTGTGCGTGTTGTCTTATCTAGGAATGTAACTGCTGGGCGTGTCGTAACTGAAGTAACTGTGGGTGTTCTTAAACTGGAAAGTACACTGCTGGCGTGTTCTAACTGGAAAGTAACTGTGGCGTGTCTTAACTGGAAGGTAATGCGGACGTGGTCTTAAATGGAAATAACTGCTGGCGTGTCTTAACTGGAAAGTAAACTGCTGCGTGTCTGTAGACTGTGGAAGTAATAGCTGACGTGTCTTAACTGGAGTAACTGCATGCGCGTTTCTAACTGGAAAGTAATATGGCTGGCGTGTCTTTAGACTGGAAGTAACGCTGAGCGTGTCACGTAATGGAAGTAACTAGTGGCGTGTCTTGAACTGGTATAAGTTAACTGCTGACGTGTCTTAAATGGAAGTAACTGCTGGCGTGTCTGTAACTGGAAGTAAATGCTGGACGTGTCTTTAACTGTGGATAGTAACTGCTGGCGATTTCTTAACTGGAAGTAACGGACTGCACGTGTCTTATCTGGGAAGTTAACTGCTGGCGTGTCTTACTGGAAGTACTGCTGACGTGTCTTAACTGGATGGAACTGCTGTCGTGTCTTAACTGGAATAACTGGCTGGCGTGTCTTACTGAAGTAAATGCTGGACGGTGTCTTAACTGGAAAGTAACTGCTGGGGTGCTTAATGGAAGTAACTGCTGGCGTGTCTTAACTGGAGTAACTGCTGGGGCGTGTCTCTAACTGGAAGTAACTGCTGCGCGTGTCTGTGAACTGGAAGTTATCTGCTGATCCGCTGTCTTTATCTGGAAGTAACTGCTGGCGTGTCTTAAACTGGTAATAACTGCTGTCGTGTCTTAACTGGAAGTAACCTGAGGGCGTGTCTTAAGGAAGTAACTGTGACGTGTCTTAACTGGGAGGTAACTGCGTGCGTGTCTTAACTGGAAGTTAAGCTGTGGCGTGTCTTAAAGCTGATGTAAAGGCTGGCGTGTCCATAACTGGAAGAGGTAACTGCTGAGTGTCTTCAGACTGGAATGTTAGAATACTGCTGGCGTGTCATTAACTGGATATAACATGTAGGCGTGTTTCTCGAAACTGGAAGTAACTGCTGACGTGTCTTAATGGAAGTAACTGCTGGCGCGTCTTAATTGATAGTAACTGCTGTACGGTTCTTAATGCGAGTGTAAACTGCTGACGTGTCTTAACTGGAAAGTACTGCTGGCGATGTCTTAACTGGAGTAGCTGTGGACGGTTCTTAACTGGAAGTAGCTGCCTGGTCCGTGTCTTAACTGGAGAGTAACTGATGACGTGTCTTAACTGGAAGTAAACAGCTGGACGGGTCTTAACTGGAACGAAATGCTGGGTGTATCTTAACGGGTAAGTATGCTGGCTGTCTTAAATGGAAAGTAAGCTGCTGGCGTGTCTTAACTGGAAGGAACTGGCGGGGCGTGTTCTTAACTGGGACAGTAACTGCTGACGTGTCTTATCTGCAGGAGTGAACTGCTGACGTGGTTTAACATGAGAAGTAACGTGTGCTGGCGTGTCTTATACTGGAAGTAACTGTGACGTTCTTAACTGAAGCGTAACTGCTGCCGTGTCTTAACTGAAAAGTAACTGCGGGGTGTCTTAACTGGAAGTAACTGCTGGGCAGGTGTCGTAATGGATGTAAACTGCTGTCACGTGTCTTAACTAGGAGAAGTTAAACTGCTTGCGCGTTGTTATTAACTGGCAAAAGTAACTGCTGGACGTGTCTAAACTGGAAAGTAACTGCTAACGTGCTTAACTGGAAAGTAACTGTGATCGTGTCTTAACTGGAAGGTAAACTGCCTGAGCGTGTCTTAATGGAGTAAGTGCTGGCGTGTCTCTAATGGAGAGTAACTGCTGGCGTTTCTGAACTGAAGTAAGCTGCTGGCGTGCGTCTTAACTGCCAAGTAACCTGCTGGCGTGTCTTAACTGGAAGTAAACTGCTGGCGTGTCTTAAAACTGGAAGTAACTGCTGACGTGTGTCTTTGACTGGAAGTAACTGCTGACGTGTCTTAATATCTGGAAGTAACGCTGCGCGGGTGTCTTAACTGGAAAGTAACGGCTGACGTGTCTTAACTGAAGTAATGCTGACGTGTCTTAACTGGAAGTAACTGTGGAGTCCTTAACTGGGAAGTAACTGCGACGTTGTCTTAACTGGAAAGTTAGAACTGCTGGCGTGTCTAAACTGGATAAGTAAAACTGCTAGCGTGTCGTTAACTGGCTAGTTAACTGCTGGCGTGTCGTTAGTACTCGGAAGTAACTGCTGGGTTGTCTTAACTGGAAGTAACTGCTGGCGTGTCTTATCTGGAAGTACTGCTGGGCGTGTCTTAATGGAAAGTATAACTGCGACGTGTCATTGACGTGGAAGCTAATGCTGGTGTGGGCTTAAACTGGAAGAACTGGCGGGCGTGTCTTAACTGGAAGTAACTGCTGGCGTGGTCTTATTCCTGGAAGTAACTCGCTGACGTGTGCTGAAACTGAAGTAACTGCTGGCTGTCTTAACTGGGAAGTAAATGCTGACGTGCGTCGCTTAACTGGCAAGTAACCTGCTGGCGTGTCTTAACTGAAGTAATGCTGGAGTGTCTTAACTGGAATAACTGCTGGGTGTCTGATAACTCGGAAGTATCTGCTGGCGTGTCTTAAAAGGAGTAAGACTGCTGGGTGTCTTTAACTGGATAAGTAACTGCTGGTCGTGTCTTAACTGAAAGTAACTGCTTTGGTCGTGTCGTTAATTGGAGTAACTGCTAGACGTGTCTTAACTGGAAGTAACTGCTGCGTGTCTTAAGGGAAGTAACTGGGGCGTGTCTTAATGGAATAAATGCTGGTGTTTTAACTGGAAGTAACTGCTGACGTGTCTTAACGGGAAGTAAGTGCGTGTCTTACTGGAAGTAACTGCTCGTGTTTAACTGGAAAACTGGGGCGTGTCTTAACTGGAAGTAATGCTACGTGTCAATGAAGAAACCCCGGGGCCGGGAAACCGGGGGTTTTTTAAGGGAAGAAACTGCGGGGTGTCTTAACTGGAGTAATCTGCGTGTCTTAATGGAATAATCCCGGGTTTAAGGAAGAACTGCGCTGTTTTAAACTGGAGTAACTCGACGTTTTTCTTAATGGAAGTAATGCGGGCGGCTTAACGGGAATAACTGCTGCGTGTCTTAACGGGAATAACTGCGGGCGTGTTTAACTGGAAGAAAACTGCTGCGTGTTTAACTGGAAAAAATGTTTGGGTTCTTAACTGGAAGTAATCTGGCGTGTTTTTAAACGGAAAAAACGGGGCGGCTTAAGGGAAGTAACTGCTGACGGTTTTAACTGGAAGAAACTGGGGCGTGTCTTAATGGAAGTAACTGTGGTGTCTTAACTGGAAGTAACTGCGGGGCGTGTCTTAACTGGAAGTAACTGGCTGTTTTTAACGGGAAGAACTGCTGCTGCTTAACTGGAAGAAAACTGCGGGCTGTCAAAAGGAAGAAAAACTGCTGAGTTCTTAACGGAATAACTGTGCGTGTTTTAACTGAAGTATCTGCGTGTCTTAACTGGAAGTAACTGCGCTGTCTTAACTGGAAGTAACGCGGGCGTGTCTTAAGGGAAAGTAAGGGCGTTCTTAACTGGAAGTAACTGCTGGGTGTCTTAAGGAAGTAATGCTGGTGTCTTAACGGGAAGAACGTGGGTGTCTTAATGGAAGAAACTGCGGGTGTCTTAACTGGAAGTAACGCTGCGTGTTTAAAGGGAAGAAATGCGGGCGTTTTTAAACTGGAAAAACTGCTCGTGTTTTTAAACTGGAGTAACTGCTGCGGTCTTAAACGGGAAATAACTGCTGCGTTCTTAACGGGAAAAAACTGCGGGCGTGTCTTAACTAAGTAACTGCGGGTGTCTTAACTGGAAGTAACTGCTGCGTGTATTAACTGGAATCTGCGGGCGTGTTTTAACGGGAATAACTGCTGCGTGTCTTAGGGAAGTACTTGCGCGTGTCTTAATGGGAATAACGCTGCGTGTCTTAATAAAAGTAACTGGGGCGTGTTTTAAAAGGAAAGAAACTGCTGGGGTCTTAACGGGAAGTAATGCTGGTGTTTAACGGGAAGTAAGCTGACTGTTTAACTGGAATAACTGCTGCGGTTTAAATGGAAGTAATGCTGCGTGTCTTAACGGAAAGTAACTGCTGCTGTCTTAAGGAGAAAATGCTCTGTCTTACGGAAGTAACTGCGGGGCTGTCTTAACTGGAAGTAACTGCGCTGTTTTAATGGAAGTCTGCTGGGGTCTTAAATGGAAGAACTGCTGCGTGTCTTAATGGAAGTAACTGCTGCTGTCTTAACGGGAAGAAAATGCTGCGTTCTTAACGGAAGAATGTGCGTGTTTTAACGGGAAGAAACTCGACGTGTCTTAACTGGAGTAACTGCTGACGTGTTTTAAACGGGAAATAATGCGGGCGTGTCTTAACGGGAAAGTAACTGCTGGGTGTCTTAACTGGAAGTAACGTGCGTGTCTTAATTTAAGAAAATGCTGACTGTTTTAAAGGGAAGTAACTGCTGGGGCTTAACTGGAAGTAACTGCGGGCGTGTTTTAAAGGGGGGGGGAAATAACTGTGCGTGTCTTAATTTGGAAGTAACGGCTGGCGTGTTTTAAACGGGAAAGTAACTGCGACTTGTCTTAACTGGGAAAATAACTGCTGACGTGTTTTAAAAGGGAAAAGTAACTGTGACGGTCTTTAACTGGGTAATGTGGCGTTCTTAACTGGAAGAAACGTGCGTGTCTTAACGGGGAGAAACTGCTGACTGTCTTAACGGGAAGTAATGCTGGGTGTCTAAGGGAAAGTAACTGGGGCGTTCAAACGGAAGTAATGCTGCGTGTCTTAACTGGAATAACTGCTGGGTGTTTAATGGAAGAAACTGCTGGCGTGTCTTAATGGAAGTAACTGCTGCGTGTTTAATGGAAGTAATGCTGGCTGTCTTAACTGGAAGAAAACTGCTGGCTGTTTTAAACTGGAAGAAACTGCTGGCGTGTCTTAACGGAAGTAACTGCTGAGGGTTTTTAAAATGGAAGAACTGCTGAGTGTCTTAACTAATAACTGCTGACGTGTTTTAACTGAAAAACGCTGGGTGTCTTAACGGAAGTAACAAAAAAGGGGGGGGGGAAAAAAAACCCTTTGGGCCCTTTTTTTTTTTGGGGGGGGGGTTTTTTTTCCCCCAAAAAATTTGGGGCCCCCTTTTTTTTTTCCCCCTTTTTTTTAAAAAAAGGGGGTTTTAATTAAAAAAAGGGGGTTTTTAATTAAAAACCTGCTGCGGGGTTTTAAAAACTGGAAGTAAATTTTCTCTTTTTTGGGGTTCCTGTTTGGGGTTTATGGGAAGTAATTTATTCAATTAAGAAACGCACGGGGAATTTATTCCTAGTTTAAAAACCCGGAATTTTAACTCCTGGGTTTAAAAAGGGAAACGGACTTTTCTTCCAATTTAAAAGCCCCCCCCGTTTTTTAACGGAAAACGCTGAGTTTTAATTAAGAACGCCCGGAGTTCTTTTTTAAGAACGTACGTTCTTCCGGAAGTAACGTTTGGCGTTTCTTAATTAAGAACCCCGGCGTTTAATTTAATTTTAAGGGCCGGTCAAGGAATTTAATTTCCAGGTTTAAAGGAAGTAAGCATTTTTAACTGGGGGTTAACCCCAGTTTTTCAATTTTAACTCTTTCCTTAAAGGGGAAAAGCCGGCAATAAAACTTGCGGTTTAAACAAGTAACTTTTTACTTCCTTTAAAGGGAACCCCGGCTTTATTCAACGGAAGAACTCGGGCGTTTCTTCCAATTTAAAACGGACGGTTTTTAATTTAAAAACCCTTTCCTTAAGGCACGTAACGGTACTTCCCTTAAGGAAAAAAACGTTTTTTTCCCCTTAAAAAGGGAATTTTACGTTCTTAAGGAAGTAAGGAGGTCTTCCAATTTAATGCGCGTGCTTTAATTTGGAAGAACCCCGCTTTTTAAATTTAATTTAAAACCCCCGGCGTTTTAACGGAAGAAACCCCGGGCGTTCTTAACGGAAAGAAACGCGGGGCAAGGGGTTTACTTCCCTTAAAGGAAAGAACGCCGATTTACTTCCTCCAATTTAAAGGAAACTTTTAACGGAGTAACTTCGTTTTAAAAAGGAAAAGTAAGCTAAGTTTCTTTTTTAAGAATGTCGGTCAATTTAAACTTCGTTTTAAGGAAACCCCGGCTTTTCTTCCGGAAAGAACCCCGGCGTTTTTTCCCAATTTAAACCGACGGTTCTTAATTAAGACCACGGCATTAATTTAATTTAAGCTCCCCTCAAGGAATTTAAGTTTCCTTTTAAAAGGAAAACGCCGTGCAAGGAATTTAATTTTGGCGTGTTTAAGGAAACTCCTTTCAACAAAAAAACTTCCATTGAAAGAAACCCCGGGAGTGTCTTCCGGAAAGAACGTACTGTTTAACCCCCCAGGAAGTAACGTTACTTTGCTTCCGGAAGGGAACCGGCCTTTTTAAGGGATTTACTTCGGTTTAACGGGAAAAGTCCGGCGTTCTTCGGTTTTAAGAACCCCAGGTTTTTTTTGGGAAGAATTTCCGGTTCAAACCCCCAGAATTATTCCCGGTTTAAAAGGAAAAAACACTTTCAAACGGTTTAAACTCCGATTTTTAAAACGGAAGCCCAACTGATCTGTTTAAAATGGAAAAACCCCGGCGGTTTAACTCTTCTAAGTTTTTAAAACGTAAGCAAGTTTTAACTTCGTGTGTTTTAAGGAAAACCCCGCGGTTTAAACTTCCAGTTTTAAATTGGAAATTTAAGCAGTGTCTTAAATTAAGAAATCGGCGTTTCTTCCAATTTAAGATGACGGGTTTTAACGGAATTTAATGCCATTTTTAAGGAATAAGCAGTTCTTATTTAAGACAGTCCGTGTTTTTTTTCATTTTAAGGAAGCCGCTGACTTCCCTTAAGAGAAAAAAAGTGACTGCTTAAACTAATTTAATCACGTTCAACAATTTAACTTAAGGTTTAAGGAGCCCCAAGCAGTTCTTAAGGAAAAAACCCCTGGCTAGTTTCTTAATTAAGAACTCTGAGTTCTTAAGGTTAAGCGGGGTGTTTAATAAGAATGTTTCTTAATAAGAAACTTCGGCGTTTTTTCCTGGAAGAACGCTGGGCGTTCTTAAAAGGAAATGTCAGGGCAAGGAAAGAATTTCCAGTTTTAAAAAACTCAGGGTTTTAACGGGAAAAAAATTAGTTTTTAAAAAAAAGGGGAAATTCCTTCTTAACGGGTAAGTGAGTTCTTAAGGGAAAGAACCCCGCGGTTATTCCGGGAAAGAAACTCGGCTTTTAAAATTTTGGAAGAAACCCCGGCGTTTTCCCTTAAGGAAGTAAGCAGTTTCTTCCTAAATTTAAGGGAAAACTTTCAACAAAAAAATTCTATGTTTAAGGGAAGAAGCATTTTTAAACTGGAAAGTAACTCGCGTTCTTAATTAAAGGTAACCCCGATTTGCTTAATTAAGAACGCGGCGGTCTTCCGGAAGAACTGCTCTGCAATAAAATTTGGGACTTCCCTTAAAGGAAAAAAACCCCCGGCTGACTTCCCTTAAGGAAAATAACGCCGGTCAGTTAAACTTTCCTTAAAAGGAAACCCCCGAGTTCTTCCAATTTAAGGGGCAAACCCCAAGTAATTGACTTGTTTAAGGAAACGCCGAGTTCAAAACTAATTTAAGCACGGCAAGGTTACTTCCTGTAAAGGAACAACGCCGGCAAAATTTAATTAAACCCCCTGCATTTTCTTCCGGAAAGAACTCGCGTTCTTCCAATTTAATGCACGGCTTACTAAAATTTTAAGCTGAGGCCCCTTAAATTTCCAATTTAAAACCCCCGAGGTCTTCCGGAAGAACCCCGGCGTTTTTAAATTTTCCGGTTTAAGAACCCCCACGGTCTTTTTGGAAGAACCCCGAAGTGTCTTCCGGAAGAACCGTGCGTTTCTTCCATTAAGAAGCTAAAAGTTTTAATTAAGAACTCGAGTTCTTAAAGGGGAAAAACCCCGAAGTTCTTAATTAAGAAGCTGGCGGTCTTAATAAGGGAACCCCCCGGCCAAAGGGTAACTTCGGTTTAAGGAAGCTGCAGTTTCTTCCAATTTAAAAAACCCGGCCAAGGAATTTAATTTCCGTTTTAAAGGAAGAACGTTACTTCCCTTAAGGAAACTTTGCGGTTTAAATTTAATTTAAGCAGGGCAACGGGAAGGTTAAATTTCCAGTTAAAACGGAATTTAATTTCCATTTTTAAGGAAAACCCCAGTGTTTACAATTCCGGGGTTTTAAGAAACGCTGAGTTCCTTCCAATTTAAAGCACGGCCAAGGAGTTTAATTCCCTTAAGGAAGCCTGCGATTTCTTCCAATTTAAAGCTAAAGGGCAATTTAAAAATTTCCATTTTTAAGGAAAACGCGGCTTTTTCCGGTTAAAAGGGCCTTGCCAACGGTTAATTTCCGTTGGGGGGATTTTGGGTTTTTAGGGGAAAAAAGGGCGTTCTTTTTTTATTAAAGGAATTTTTTTTCGGTTTAAAAACAAATTTTTATTTTTTTTTAAAAAAATAATTAATTAAAAAAATTTTTAAAATTTAAATTAAAAAATAAAACAAAAGAGAAAATTGTTTTAATTTTAAAAAAAACCCAAAAAAAAAAAAAAATTTTAAAAAAACCCGAATTTTTAAAAAAAGTTAAAAAAAAAAAAAAATTAATTTAAAAAAGAAGTAAAAATTTAAAAAAAATTTAAAAAATAATAAAAGGAAAAATTAAATTAAACAAAAACAAAAAATTAAGTTAAGAAAAAAAAAAATTTAAAAAAAAAAAATAAAAAATTTAAAAAAATAAAAAAATTTAAAAAAAAAATTTTTCCAGTTAGACACGCCGGGGTTTACTTCCATTTAAAGACACGCCAGCATTTTTTAATTCCATTTAAAGAAAAGCCAGCAGTTACTTCCAGTTAAGACACGAAACCCCAGTTATTTCCCAGTTAAGACCGCCAGCGGGTTACTTCCATTTAAAGGGGACACGTCAGCGTTATTTCCAGTTAAGGCAGAAAGCAGTTATTTCCCAGTTAAGACACGTCGCGGGTTACTTCCAGTTTTGAAGACTTTCCATTTAAAAGCGGGTTACTTCCATTTTAAGGGACCCGCCAGCAGTTACTTCCAGTTAAGACCTCGCAGTTACTTCCAGTTAAGACACGTCAGCAGTTACTTCCAGTTAAAAACGCCAGCGTTAATTCCAGTTAAGAACGCCAGCAGTTACTTCCATTTTAAGACAGTAAACGGGTTTAAAAATTTCCCAGTTAAGACAGCCGGGCAGTTTTTCCCGTAAGACCCCTATCGTTATTTCCCATTTTAAGACACGAAACGGGTTACTTCCGGGTTAAGAACGCCAGCCGTTACTTCCATTTAAAAGCACGCCAGCCAGTTATTTCCCAAATTTAAAAGGAAAAGCCAGCAGTTACTTCCAGTTAAGACACCCCCCAGC
Organism: Cherax quadricarinatus; assembly: GCF_026875155.1. Lineage (NCBI taxonomy): Eukaryota > Metazoa > Arthropoda > Malacostraca > Decapoda > Parastacidae > Cherax > Cherax quadricarinatus. Next base: position 37,572,625 of record NC_069439.1, on the reverse strand, counting down.
AGTTATTTTCCAGTTAAGACACGTCAGCAGTTACTTCCATTTAAAGGGAAAACCGTCGGGCAGTTATTTTCCATTTAAAGGGAAAAGGGGAAAAGCAGTTATTTCCCATTTAAAGGGACACGTCAGCAGTTATTTCCCATTTAAAGGGACACGTCAGCAGTTATTCCGGGTTAAAGGGGAACACGTCAGCATTTAAATTCCCAAATTTAAAGGGACACGCCGCAGTTATTCCTTTTTGACACGCCACCCCAGTTATTTCCCATTTAAAGGGACACGCCGGCATTTAAATTCCATTTTAAGAACGCACCCGGTTATTTCCCAGTTAAGGACCGTCAGCAGTTATTCCAGTTAAGACACGCCACCCGTTACTTCCCAGTTAAGACCCCGTCAGCATTTAATTTCCCGTTAAGACCCCCAAAAGCAGTTACTTCCCATTTTAAGACACGCCAGCATTTATTTCCAGTTAAGCACGTCGGAAAGTTACTTCCGGGTTGGACACGCCAGCATTTATTTCCCAGTTAAGCCCACGTCGCTGCCCATTTAAGAAGCCCTTTTCCCTTTAAAGGAAAACGCCAGCATTTAAATTTCCGTTTTAAGGGCCCACGCAGCTTTACTTCCAGTTAAAGACACCCGCATTTTAACTTCCATTTAAAAATGGGTTTTGGACCGCCGCAGTTACTTCCATTTTAAAAAAAGCCAGAATTTTACTTCCATTTAAGACACGTCAGCAGTTACCCCGGGTTTAGCCCCGTCAGAAAGGTTACCCCCATTTAAAGGGACACGCCACCAGTTCCCTTCCCAGTTGGGGGGGACCTTTCAGCAGTTACTTCCCGGGTTAAAAGGCACGTCGCATTTAAATTTCCAGTTAAGACACGTCAGCATTTTATTTTCCGGGTTAAGACCACGCCCAGCGTTACTTCCATTTAAAGACCCCGCCAGAAAGTTACTTCCTTTTTAAAGACCCGCCAGAAAGTTACTTCAGTTTTAAGAACGTACTTACCCAGTTAGAAGAAGGTTCCAGTTAAGACCCCCCCGCAGTTTACTTCCATTTAAAGGGAACGTGCGTTTTTAGTCAAGCCTTAGCAGTTTATTTTCACGCCAGCATTTTACTTAAGTTAAACACGCCAGCATTTTACTTCCAGTTAAGCCCGCCGGGTTTTTCAGTTGCCCCCTTGTTTTTCCAATTTAAAGACCGTCAGCATTTACTTCCATTTTAAGGGAACGAAAGCAGTTACTTCCAGTTTAAGACAGGGCAGCAGTTTTTCCAGTTAAGAAAAGTCCCCAGTTACTTCCGAAAAGGAAAACGCTTTCCCGTTGGTCAATTTTATTTTCCATTTAAAGACCGTCGCAGTTACTTCCAGTTAAGAAAACCCCCAGCATTTTATTTTCCATTTTTAAGACCGCCGAAAATTTTACTTCCAGTTAAGAACCCCAAAGCAGTTATTTCCCAAAGTTAAGACACGCAGCGGGAAAATTTCCCAGTTAAGACACGGCCCCAGCAGTTACTTCCGGGTTAAGAACGCCAGCAGTTACTTCCGGGTTAAGCACGCCAGAAATTAAATTTCCCAGTTAAAAGATTACCAAGGGACAGCGGGTTACTTCCATTTTGGGACACGCACCCAGTTTTTTCCCCATTTAAAGGGGACAAGTCGGCAGTTACTTCCGTTAAGAAAACGGTTCAAGAAACAGGGTTATTTCCCGTTTAAGACACGCCAGAAGTTATTTTCCAGTTAAGACAGCCAGCAGTTACTTCCAGTTAAGACACGCCAGCAGTTACCCCTTTTAAAGGGACACGCCAGCTGTTACTTCCAGTTAAGACCCCGCAGAAATTACTTCCAGAATTAAGACACCCAAGCATTTATTTCCCGGGTTAAAGGCACGCCAGCAGTTACTTCCAGTTAAGACACGCCAGAAATTTTAATTCCCAATTTAAAAGACACCCCCCAGCATTTACTTCCATTTAAAGGCCCACGCAGAGTTTTTTCCCAGTTAAGAAAACGCCAGCAGTTATTTCCCATTTTAAGGGGACACCCAAGCAGTTATTCCTTTAAGACGCCAGCAGTTATTTCCCATTTAAAGACCGCAGCAGTTATTTCCCCAATTTAAAAGAAACGCCAGAAATTTTACTTCCGTTTTAAGGGAAAACGCCGGGAAGTTATTTCCCGGGGAAAGGGGAACGTCAGCATTTTTTTTCCCCTTTAAAGTTCACGTTTTTTCGGGCGGGGTTTTTTTCCATTTTAAGACAGGGTCAGAAAGTTACTTCCATTTAATGCCATTTGGCTTTACTTCCAGTTAAGACACCCCGGCAGTTATTTCCCCAGATTAAAGAAAACGCCGCAGTTACTTCCATTTTAAGAACCCCAACCCAAGTTACTTCCATTTAAAGGGACACGCCCCGCAGTTAAATTCCTTTTAAAGACACTTTAGAAATTTATTCCCAAAAATTTAAAGGGACACGCCAGCCCAGTTACTTCCATTTAAGGACACGCCGCATTTTATTTCCCATTTAAAGGGACCCCGTCAAAAAGTTATGCCAGGAAAGAAGACGACTTCAAAGCCCAGATTTATTTTCCAAATTTTAAAAAGGGGGCCCCCAGTTACTTCCTTTTAAAGGGAAAACGCCGCATTTTCTTCCGGTTAAGACCGCAGCAGTTTTTCCCAAAGTTAAGACCCCGCCAGCATTACTTCCAGTTAAAAACACGTCAGGTTATTTTCCAGTTAAAAACACGAAAGCGTTACTTCATTAAAAGCGGGTTTTGCCCAAAACTCCAGCAGTTATTTCCCAGTTAAGACACGCCAGCAGTTATTTTAAGTTAAGACACCCCAGCAGTTATTCCATTTTAAGACACCCCAGAGTTACTTCCGAAAAAGACACCCCAAAAGCGTTACTTCCTTTTTTAAGAACGTAGAGTTATTTCCGTTAAGACACGCCAGCATTTAAACTTCCATTTTAAGAAAACGTCGCTTTTTACCTAAGTTAAGACCCCCAGCAGTTATTTCCCAAATTTAAAGACCCGCCAGCGGGTTATTCCATTTTGACACGTCAGCATTTAAATTCCATTTTAAGACACGTCAGCAGTTACTTCCGGGTTAAAGGGCCCAAGCAGCATTTAAACTTCCTTTTAAGGGAAAAGCCAGCAGTTATTCCATTTAAAGGACACGAAGCATTTTACTTCCATTAAAGGGGACACGCAGCAGTTACTTCCAGTTAAGCAAGTCGCGTTACTTCCATTTAAAGGAACGCCAGCAGTTACTTCCATTTTAAGGGAACGTCAGCGTTTTCCATTTAAGGGACACGTCAGCATTTATTCCCGGGTTAAGGAACGCCGAGTTACTTCCATTTAAAGCCCAGGGTCGGGCAGTTACTTCCTTTAAAGGGCACTTTCAGCAGTTATTCAGTTAAGACACGCCAGCAGTTATTTCCAGTTAAGACACGTCAGCAGTTACTTCCAGTTAAGACACGTCAGCAGTTACTTCCAGTTAAGACACGCAGCAGTTACTTCCAGTTAAGACACGCCAGCAGTTACTTCCAGTTAAGACAGTCCCCAGTTACTTCCAGTTAAGACACGCCAGCAGTTACTTCCAGTTAAGACACGCCAGCAGTTACTTCCAGTTAAGACACGCCAGCAGTTACTTCCAGTTAAGACACGCAGCAGTTACTTCCAGTTAAGACACGTCAGCAGTTACTTCCAGTTAAGACACGCCAGCAGTTACTTCCAGTTAAGACACGCCAGCAGTTACTTCCAGTTAAGACACGTCAGCAGTTACTTCCAGTTAAGACACGTCAGCAGTTACTTCCAGTTAAGACACGCAGCAGTTACTTCCAGTTAAGACACGTCAGCAGTTACTTCCAGTTAAGACACGCCAGCAGTTACTTCCAGTTAAGACACGTCAGCAGTTACTTCCAGTTAAGACACGCCAGCAGTTACTTCCAGTTAAGACACGCCAGCAGTTACTTCCAGTTAAGACACGTCAGCAGTTACTTCCAGTTAAAAGGACACGTCCAAGCAGTTACTTCCAGTTAAGACACGCCAGCAGTTACTTCCAGTTAAGACACGTCAGCAGTTACTTCCAGTTAAGACACGTCAGCAGTTACTTCCAGTTAAGACACGTCAGCAGTTACTTCCAGTTAAGACACGTCAGCAGTTACTTCCAGTTAAGACACGCCAGCAGTTACTTCCAGTTAAGACACGCCAGCAGTTACTTCCAGTTAAGACACGCCAGCAGTTACTTCCAGTTAAGACATCGCCAGCAGTTACTTCCATTTAAAGGGACACGTCAGCAGTTACTTCCAGTTAAGACACGCCAGCAGTTACTTCCAGTTAAGACACGTCAGCAGTTACTTCCAGTTAAGACACGTCAGCAGTTACTTCCATTTAAAGACATCAGCTTTATTTCCATTAAGAACGCAGCAGTTCTTCCATTTAAACCGCCATTTTACTTCCATTAAAGACCTCAGCAGTTACCCTTAAAACAGTGTGTGTGTGTGTGTGTTATGTATGTTGTTGTGGTGTGGTGTTGTGGTGATGTGTGTGTGGTGTGTGTGTGTGTGTGTGTGTGTGTGTGTTGTATGTGTGATGGGTGATGTGTGTGTGTGTGTATGTATGTGTGTGTGTGTGTGTGTGTGGTGTGTGGTGTGTGTGTGTGTGTGTGTGTGTATGTGTGTGTATGTCTGTGTTTGTGTGTGTGGTGTGTGTGGTGTGTGTGTTGTGTGTGTGCTGTGTGTGTGTGTGTGTGTGTGTGTGTGTGTATGTTGTGTGTGTGTCGTGTGTGTGTTGTGATGTGTGTGTTTGTGTGTGTTGTATGTATGTGTGTGTGTTGTGTGTATGTGGTGTGTGTGATGTGTGTGTGTTTGTGACGTTTGTGTTGCTGTATTGTATGTGTGTTGTGTGTGGTGTGTGTGTGTGTGTGTGTGTGTTGTGTGTGTGTATGTATGTGTGTGTGTGTGTGTTGTGTGTGTGTGTGTGTGTGTGTGTGTGTGTGATGTGGTGTGTGTGGATGTGTGTGCTGTGTGTGTATTTTGGGGTATGTGTGTGTGTGTGTGGGTGTTTCTGTTGTGTGTGTGTTGTGTGTTGTGTATGTATGTGTGTGTGTTTATGTGTGTGTGTGTGTGCTTGTTGTGGGTGTGTGTGTGTGTGTGTGTGTGTATGTATGTTTGTGTGTGTGTGGTGTGTTGGTGTGTGTGTTGTTGTGTGTGTGATGTGTGTGTGTTTTGTGTGTGAGTGTGTGTGTGTTGTGTGTAGTGTGTGTGTGTGTGTTCGCTGTGTGTCATGTGAGGTGTGTGCTGTGCTGTGGTGTGTGTGTAGTGTTGTGTTGTGTGTGTGAATGTGGTTGGTGGTTGTAGTGTGTGTATGTGTGTGTGTGGTGATTGTACTTACCTAGTCAAAGAGGGGGGGGGGGCGTACCAACGTCATATTGTCGATTACTTCAATGAATCACTGTGAGGTTGCGGGGGGTCGAGTCCGTCGCTCCTGGCCCCGCCTCTTCACTGCCTCGCTACTGGGTCACTCTCCCGAGCCGTGAGTTTATCATACCTTGCTTATAAGCTACTTTATGGAATTCTGCCTCCAACTACATCGCTCTTCCCAAACAATTCCACTTCCTGATACTCTGTGGTGAAGAAATATTCTAACCCATCCTAGTGATTCTCTGTTCTGTAGCTACTCAACTGTGTCTTGTTACTGTGTACAATCTCTGGAACCTCCTGTCTTTGTCCACCTTGTCAATTCCCTCCGTATTTTGTATGTCGTTTATCATGTCACCTACTCTCTCTGTCCTGTGTTCCGTCGGTTAGATTTCCCTTCATCCTCTCCTCGTAGGAACATAATTATTAGTTCTCGGACTAGTCTTGTTGCAACCTTTGCAACTTTCTCTAGTTCTTTAGTGCTTGGCTAGGTTGTGGGTTCCATACTGGTTGCCGCATCCATATCCACTATGGGCCCCCTAACGTATACGGTGTACAGGGTCCTGAACGATTCTTCTTTAAGATGTCGGGAATGCGGTTCTGAGGTTTGCTAAGGCGCCATATGCTGAGCGTTAGCAGTTATTTGGTTGATCGTGCGCTTCAGAGATGTGCCTGGTGTATACTCACCCCAAGAGCTTTTTCCTAGTAGTGAGGGTTTGTAGTCTCTGACCCCCTAGTTGTTCACCGTTTGCGGCCTTCTTTGCTTCCCCAATTCTTCCGACTTTTGCTACTTGGTGGGATTGACTCCAGGAGCCAATGCCTGGGACCAGGTCTGCAGCCTGTCCCAGATCCCTTTGTAGTTCTGCCTGGTCTTCGGACGAGTGTTTCTTCTCATCAACTTTCACGTCATCGCAAACAGGGGACCACCTCAGAGTCTCTTCCTTCCGTCATGTCGTTCACCAAATACCAGGCCAACACGCACTGGGTCTAGGGGACTGACCCTGCGCGTTGGACCCCCGCGGTCCACAGGTGACCACTCTTGACACTCGCCACGTACATGACTCCGCTGCTGTCTTCCTGAAGTATTCCCTGATCCATTGTAGTGCCTTCCCTGGGTATCCTAGCTTGGTCCTCCAGTTTTTGCACCAATCTCTTGTGTGGACTGTGTCAAACGCCTTTCTGCAGGTCAAGAAATGCAATCCACCCACACTCTCTCTCTTGTCTTACTGCTGTACCATGTCATAGAAACTCCAGTAGGTTTGTGACACAGGGATTTCCGTCCTGAAAACCATGTGGCTGCTGTGATGAGATCATTCCTTTTCTAGGTGTTTCCACCACTTTCTCTGATATCCTTCTCCTTCGGAATTTTGGGCATTACTATTCATGTCAGTGACATGGTCTGTAGTTTAGTGTGCTCCTCATGTCTTGTCTCCATTTATGTAAAGATTGGGAATACATTTGCTGGTCTTCCATGCCTCAGGCAATCTACCTTTTCGATAGATGTCTTGAATATATTGTTGTTAGGGGTACACATAGGCGCCTCTGCTCCCTCTCTCAATACCCATGGGGAGATGTTATTGGCCCCAATTGCCTTTGAGGTATCTAGCTCATCATGAAGCCTCTTTCATTCTTCACGGTGGGTCGTGCGCACTGTGTCCAGCACTTGGTGGTGGATGTGCCCCCTCTTCGTCTTTTCTGGAGTCCCTTCTGTTCCTCTTGTGAACACTTCTATGAATCTTTGTTGAGTTCTTCACATACTTCACGGTCATTTCCTTTGTCTCTCCTCTTCCTACTTAGTGTGTGTGTGCGCGTCTGTGTGTGTGTGTGTGTGTCGTGTGTGTGTGGTTGTGGTGTGTGTGTGTGTTGTGTGTGTGTGTGTATGGTGTGTGTGTGTGTGTGTGTTGTGTGTGTGTGTGTGTCTGCTGTATGTGTTGTATTGTGTGTTTGTGTGTGTATGTGCTGATGTGTATGTGTGTGTATGTTGTGTGTGTGTGTGTGTGTGTGTGTGTGTGTGTGTGTGTGTGTATGTGTGTATGTGTGTGTATGTGGTGTGGTATGTGTGTGTATGTGTGTGTGTGTGGTGATGAGTGTGTGTGTGTGTGATGTGTGTTGTTGTGTGTTTCGTGTTGTGTTGTGTGTGATGTGTGTGTTATTGTGTGTGTATGTTCGCTGTGTTGTGTGTGGTGTGGGTGTGTGTGTGTGTGTGTGTTTGTGTGTGTGTGTGTCGTGTGTGTGTGTATGTGTGTGTATGTGTGTGTATTGTGTGTGTGTGTGGGTGTGTGCGTGTGTGTGTGTGTGTGTGTATGTGTGTGTAGTGTGTGTATGTCGCTGTGTAAGTGGTGTATGTGTGTGTATGTGTTGTGTGTGTGTGTGTGTTGTGTGTGTGTGTGCTGTTGTGTGTATGTGGGCTGTGTCATTGTGTGTGTGTGTGTGTGTGTGAGTGTGTGTGATGTGTGGGGGTGTGTGTGTGTGTGTGTGTGTGTGGGTGTGAAAGTGTGTGTATGTGTGTTGTATGTGTGTGTATGTGTGTGTGTGTGTGGTGGTGTGTGTGTGTGTGTTTGTGCATGTGTTGTGTGTAATGTGGTGTGTCTGTGTGTGTGTGTGTGTGTGTGTGTGTGTGTGTGTGTGTGTGTGTGTGTGTGTGTCGTGTTGTTGATGTGTATGTGTGTGTGTTGTATGTATGTGTGTGTATGTGTTGTGTTGTGTGTGTGTGTGTGTGTGTGTGTGTGTGTGTGTGTGTGTGTGTGTATGTGTGTGTATGTGTGTGTATGTTGTGTGTCTGTTTTGTGGTGTTGTGTGTGTGTGTTGTGTGCTGTGTGTGTGTGTGTGTGTGTGTGTGTGTGTGTGTGTGTGTGAAGTGTTGTGATCGTGTCATGGTGTGTGTATGTGTGTGTATGTGTGTGTATGTGTGGGGGTGTGAGTGTGTGTGTGTGTGTGTGTGTGTTGTTTGGGTGTGTGTGTGTGTGTGTGTGTACTCACCTATTTGTGGCATGCAGGGTGAGCGAGACATCAGCTCCTGGCTGTGATATTCACTGACGCTATAGTTATTCTCTTCTCCCTTCTCTCCAGGAGCATTTATCATAACTCGGTCTTAAAGCTCTGTGTAGTTCCTCGGCTACCACTAACTTCATTCGCCGATTATTCCCACTTCCTCCATCAACTCCATGACTTTAAGATATACTTCCTAACATCCCTTTGAATTCATCTGAGTCTTTCAAGGGACCAATTTGGACCCGCCTCTGTTTCTGTGTCCCATCTCTGGAACAATCCTTTCTCAGTTAACTATCTTATTGCTCCCAGTATTTTGTATGTCGTTATTTATGTCACCGATAACCTCCTGCTCCTCCAGTGTCGTCACGCCGACTGCCCTTTAAACCTTCTTTATAGGACATTCCCCTTATGCTCTGGATATCTAGCCTTGTTGCAAACTTTGGCACTCTTTCTCTAATGTCTGACGTGCCTGACAGGTGTGGGTACGTCAGGCTAAATTTTTTTCTGCGTTGCTCACAGTTGGTTAGTCTGAGTTACATATCCAAATTAGGTTCAGTGAAAAGATGCAATCATGACAAACAGTTATTAATGGTTAGTCTTATTTTATTGATCTTAACCACTTTTTCGTTTCCTAACTTCATTTAATTCTCAGTTAGATGATAGACCTTGGCACATTTTATTTCTTTGTCATTATTAGATAAATTTCGGAATATTCAAGTAGATCCAAACGGATAATGACACCTAGTATTCTTTTTTCGGAGATCTTTGATATTTATCATGCCTCATGGTGGTAGTACATAAATCGAAGTGGGTGACTAGTGGATGTCACAAAGGAAATGCGAAAATGGCGGGTCTATGGTATCAGTATCTCGCAAGAAGAAACCCGGATACAAATGGCCAGAGTTCATTCAAATGATTTTAGTCATTGTTCCCTTTTGATAAAACTGATGTCGATTAACTCCGACAATGCAGTATTATAATCGAAAGGAATGAAAGGACTGAGAGTCTGAGGAGATTAGCATCCGATGTATGATGTTTCTTCTTGGAAAATTCACAGTACAGACATGACGAGGATTGAGTTCATCAAAAGAGGTAGTTATGGTTATCAGAACAGGATGGCAGTTATCGGTCTTACAAAAAGGGAAGGATAAAAACTGCAAAAGGCGATGAGCGTTCAGGTTTCTAAAGAATGGTTCTACAAAACAGATGCAGCAAGGGTGAGCAAGTTTTGCTATCAGGATGGTGTACACTCCCCAGTCAGTGGGAAATTATACTGTTACTGCTGTAAGATTGTTTACCTCTAGTGTTACAAGTATAACATCAAAGTTTGTGACTTGGGATCAAATATGATGGAGCATGAACCCAAAAGTTCACAATCATGAAACTTCTGATGAACACCTACGTTGCCTCGAGAATTGGGAAAACCAGGCAGAAATAATTGCTTTCAATTGGACTTCCAGAAGTATAGGTGTTAGGAAAATATTGCAGCGGTTACTGGACATTACATGTTTCTGGCTAAAACAACAACCTCGCATTTCGGCCCACAGGGAGAAGAAACGAATTCTCAATCACGATAAGGAAACTATCTTGAAATGGGTTGAAATTAATGCAGTCTAAAATCTGATCATGTGTCTTTAAAACAGCACCAAATGTGACGAAGAAAAACGCAGCTCATGGTGAACACAGGTATCAGTTTCGTACCGTCCAACCATCAACTTCAAAAGGATTTGTAAGTTTTCTGGCAAATGGAGCAGTCAAAAGAGAAGCTTGTTACTGATATCAAGAAATGATTATACAGCGTTATGTTTGACAGTTCCCAGATGTGACACACATGACCAACATATCAATTGAGTTATCAGGTACGTGCAAATTGGAGAATGGAAAAGAACCGGTTCAAGTGAAAGAATTTTTTTATTGTGTTTTTGTCCTTTTTGTCAAAAAAAGAGCTGATTTCAGTTCTGATATCCTGAGAAAAAAAAGCTGCATGTGATGGACTGTGGGGACCCCTTCATGCTGTGTCGTTGCTCAGGGATGTGATCAATTGCTGCCCCATGGGCGGGGACAGGGGTCCATGGAGGTTGTACAAGCATTCTCAAGGAAAAGAACAGGAAGGCACTTTCAGTGGTTTGTGGACCATAATTGAAACTTGTGTGGTTCAGCAGCTCTTTTGCGGTGGGAATGTGTCATCATGTGTGACATTTTTTCGGCAGCAGTCTCGCGTCAGGGTACACATTGTTTGCTTACTCCATCCACCGATGGCAGTGTTTTAATGAACTATATTGCATGTCCATTTGACTGATTATGTAACAGCAAGATTCTCAAGTTCTCATCTACAGTGAACTGATAAACCAGTTAGCGGTATCGTTGAGTAATTTCTACAGCGCTTGAAAGCTATTTGTAATCCCCACACGAGATTTTTTAAAAGAGGAGCAGCACATAACATGAGCAGAGAACAGCCATATAAAACACGCAGCAGAGAACAACCATATAACACGCAGCAGAGACAGCCATATAACACGCAGCAGACGAATCAGTGCCTCACTATACCACGCGCAGAGAACAGGCCATATAAACAACGGCAGCAGAGAACAGCCATATAACACGAGTCAGCGAACCAGTACATATAACACGCAGCAGAGAACTGCTCCATATAACACGCAGCAGAGAACAGCCATACTAAGTCACGCAGCAGAGAACAGCCATATACCACGCAGCAGAGAGTACAGCCATTATTACACGGCAGCAGGAGAACAGCCATCATACACGCAGCAGAGAACAGCCATAAACACGCAGCAGAGAACAGCCATATAACACGCTGCATGAGAACAGCTTATAACACGCAGCAGAGAACAGCCATATAACACGCAGCAGAGAACAGCCATATAACACGCAGCAGAGAACAACCATATAACAGCAGCAGAGGAAACAAGCATAATAACACGAGCAGAGAACAGCAATTATTTACACGCAGCAGAGAACTACGATATAAACACGCAGCTAGAGAACAACATATAAACGCTGCAGGATGAGTACAAGCCATATAACACGCAGCAGGGGAGAACAAACCATATAACACCATCGCAGCAGCTAGACAGGCCATATAACAGCCAGTAAGGTGAAACAGCCATATAACACGCAGCATGAGAACAGCCATATACACACGCTGCAGAGATACAGCTCATATAGCACGCAGCATGAGAACAAACCATATAACTCGCAAGCAGGCAAACAACCATATAACACGCAGCAGAGAACAACATATAACACGCAGCAGAGAACGCCATATAACCACGCAGCAGAGAAACAACCAATTAATAACACGCTAGGTGAGCGAGAACAGCAATAACACGCAGCAGAGGAGAACAGCCCATTATACACACGCAAGCAGAGAACAGCCCATTATAACACGCAGCAAGTCGAACAGCCATATAACACGCAGCATGCAGAGAACAGCCAATTAACACGCAGCTATGAGAAAACAACCATATACTACGCAGCAGAGTAACAGCCATCTAACACGCAGCAGAGAACAGCCATCTAAAACACGGAGAGAGAGAACAGCCATGTAACAAGCAGCAGAGGAACAACCATTGATAACACGCAGACAGAGAACAACCAGATAACACGCAGTCAGAGAACAACACCATATAACACGCAGCAGAGAACGCCATATAACAGCAAACAGAGAACAGCATTATAAAGCAGCAGAGAACAGCCATATAACACGCAGCAGAGAACAGCCATATAACACGCAGCAGAGAACAGCCATATAACACGCAGCAGAGAACAGCCATATAACACGCAGCAGAGAACAGCCATATAACACGCAGCAGAGAACAACCATATAACACGCAGCAGAGAACAGCCATATAACACGCAGCAGAGAACAGCCATATAACACGCAGCAGAGAACAGCCATATAACATTAGCAGCAGAGAGCACAACCATATAACACGCAGCAGAGACAACCAATTAAAACACGCAGCCGCAGAGGAACAACTATAACACGCCAGCAGAGAACAGCCATTATACACGCCGCAGAGAACAGCCATATAACAGCAGCAGAGAACTAGCCATATACCACGCAGCAGAGAACAGCCATATAACCCGCAGCAGAGACAGCCATATAACACCGCAGAGAGAGAACAGCCAATAAACGAGCAGGAACAGCATATAACACGCAGCAGAAGAAACAGCCATAAGACCACTGCCAAGCAGAACAACCAGTATAACACGCAGCAAGAGAACAGCCATATACACACGGTAGGCAGAGACTAGCTATATAACACGCAGTCAGAGAAACAGCCCATTAACACGCAGCAGCGACCAGCCATATAACACGGAGCAGAGAAATGTAGTTTTCTATGATATAACACGCAGCAGAGATACAGCCATATACACGCCGCAGAAATAGAGAACAACCGTATAACAGACGCAGCAGATGAGTGTCAGCATATAACACGCAGCAGAGAACAACTTATAACACGCAGCAGAGAACAACCATATAACACGCAGGCAGAGAACAGCCATATAACACGCAAGCAGAGAACTCCATGTTTAAACACGTCAGCAGAGAAACAGCATATAACACGGAGCGAGAATCGCTATATAACAGCAGCAGAGAACAGCCATATGTAACTCCGCAGCATGAGAACAACCATATAAACAAGTCAGCAGAAGCACAGCCTATAAACACGCAGCAGAGAACGAGCCATAATAACAGAGCAGCAGAGAACAGCCTATAAACGCAGCAGCGAACAGCATAAAACACGCAGCGAGAAACAGCCATATAACAAGCGTGGAGAAACAGCCATAATAACACCGCCGAGAGAACAGCCATTATAACACGCAGCAGAGAACAGCCATATAACACGCAGCAGAGAACAGCCATATAACACGCAGCAGAGAACAGCCATATAACACGCAGCAGAGAACAGCCATATAACACGCAGCAGAGAACAGCCATTTATAAACGGAGCAGAGATCAGGATATAACACGCAGCAGAGACACACAGCCCTTATAACACGCAGCCGAGAAAACCATATACACGCAGCAGAGAAAGCCATATAACTCGCAGCAGAGTGAGAACAGCCCATTTAACCGCAGCAGAGGACAAACCATATAATCACGCAGCCAGAGAACAGCCATATAACCCGCAGCAGAGAACAGTGTATTATAACACGAAGCTGAGAACAACCATATAACCGCAGCAGGAGAACAGCCCATATAAACACCAGCAGAGAACCAGCATATAACACGCAGCAGAGAACAACATATCAAAACTCGCAGAGACAGGAACAGGCATATAACACGCAGGCGAGAACAGCCATATAACACGCAGCAGAAACAAATATAAACACGCAGCAGAGGAACCACCCTATATAACACGCACAGCAGAGACAACATATAACATCGCAGCAGAGAAACAACCTTAAGACACGGCCGAGTACAGGCCAATATACAGCAGCAGGAACAGCCATATAACACGCAGCAGAGAACAGGCTAATATAACACGCAGAAGAGACACAGCCATATAACACGCAGCAGAGAACAACATATAACACGAGCAAGTTGAACAACCATATAACACGCAGAGAGAACTCACCATATAAACAGCGCAGAGAAAACCATATAACAAGCCAGAGAGACACAGCCAAATAAACGGAGCAGAAGATTAGCCATATAACAACGGAGCAGAGAAAGCCATATAACACGGGCAGAGAATAGCTATATAAACACGGTGCCAGATGACTTGACATATAACACGGAGCAGAGAAACCCCCATAAACACGGAGCAGAGATACAGCCATTATAACAGCAGCAGGAGAACAACCCATATAACACGCAGCAGAGAACAGCCGCCATATAACTCGCAGCAGAGCCAGCCGATATATAACACGCCTCAGAGAACACCATATAACACGCATGCAGAGACAGCATATAACACCGCAGCAGAGTACAGGCCAGTATAACACGGCAGCAGAGAACAACCATATAACGCCTCGCAGCAGAGAACAGCATATAAACACGCAGCAGAGGGTGGGAACCGCCATATAACCACGCAGCAGAAGAACAAACATATAACCGCAGCAGAGAACATTCCTATACCACGCAGCAGAGAAACAGCCATATAACACGCCAGCAGAGAACAAAACCATATAACACGCAGCAGAGAACAACCATATAACACGCAGAGAGAAACAAACCATATAAACGCAGTCAGAGAACAGCCATATATACACGCAGAGAAGAACAGGCACATATAACACGCAGGCAGAGACAGCCATATAACCACGCAGCAGAGAACAGCTATTAACCGCCGCAGAAACAGACATATAACACACGCCGCAGAGAACAACCATATAACACGCAGCAAGAGAACAACCATCATAACAGCAGCAGAGACAACATATACATCGCAGCAGAGAACAAACCATATAACACGCAGCAGAGAACAGCCATTTAAACGGAGCAGAGGAATTAGCCATATAACACCGGAGAGAGGAATAGCATATACCACGGAGCAGAGAATAGCTATATAAACACGGGCAGCAGAATAGCCATATAACACGGAGCATGGAACAGCCATACAACACGGAGCAGGAACAAGCCATATTACACGGGCTAGAGATGCCAGTATCCATAGCACTGAGCAGAGAACACCCATAAATAAACACGAGTGGAGAACAGATATACATAACAACTAAGCATGAGAACGCCTATAACTCGGAGCAGAGAAATAGCATAATAGCACTGAGCAGAGTACAGCAATAAATAACACTGTAGTGATAGAACAGCTGTAATAACATGAGGCAGGACATCCATAAATCGCATTGATCAGGAACATACCCATTATCTTAAAACACGAGCTGAGACAGCCATATACATACACTAGCAGGAGGTCAGCCATAGACAGAGCTGAGAAGAGAACAGTATAAATAGCACTGTAAAGAGACGCCATATGTAAACCCTGAGCAAGAGAACAGCCAAATATAACGCTGGAACAGAGAACAGCATACATAACACCGAAGCAGAGAAACAGCATACACAACACACTGAAGCAGACAAACAGCAATATTTTAACACTGAGAAGTGAACAGCAATACTTAATACTGATCAGAGAAAGTCCTAATCAACAACATATAAAATGCCTGAGCAGAGACAGGCATGTACATAACACCGAGCAGATAACAGTCATTACATTATCACGAAGCAGAGAAGAACCAGTCAACATAAACCGAGCAGGTAGAACACGTCATAATAACACCGAGCAGGAAACAGGACTCCATACCAACAGAAGCAGAGTACACCCATACATAACACTGTGCAGAGGAACAGCCATAACTTAACATGAGCAGAGAACAGCATACATAAAATGAGAGAGAACAGCCAAACATTACGCACTGAGCAGAGAACAGCCCATATAACATGAGCAGAGAACAGCCCTACATAACACAGAGCAGAGAACAGCATGTACATAACACGGAGCAGAGAACAGCCATACATAACACTGAGCGAGGAACACCCTTACCTAACAACTGAGCATGAGTACACCCATACATAACACTGAGGCAGGAACACCCATACATAACAGACTGAGCAGAAGAACTGCATCCATTCACATGCGCAGAGAACAGCATACATAACCTGAGCAGAGAACAGCCATACATACACTGAGCCAGGAGAACAGCCATTACTTAACACTGGAGCAGAGAACACCCATACATACATGAGCAGAGACACCATCCCTTCACACTGAGCAGAGAACACCATACATAACACTGGCAAGAGAAACAGCCATACATAACACTGAGCAGAGAACAGCCATACATAACACTGAGCTGAGAAACACCATAATAACACTGAGCAGAGAAAGCATACATATGTGTCTGAGCAGGAACAGCCATACATAACACTGAGCAGAGAACAGCCTACATAACACTGAGTGCAGAGAACGTGTGTCCATACATAACTCTGAGCAGAGAACAGCCTACATTAACACTGAGCCAGGTAGAACAGCCCTCATAACACTAGGAGAGGTGAAGTGTGCCATTCATCACACTGTAGCAGAGACAGCCATTTACATAAACATCTGAGCAGCGAACACCATACATAACATGAGCAGAGAACCCCATACATAACACTGGCAGAGAACACCATACATAACATGAGCAGAAGAACATCCATAACATAACACTGAAGCAGAGAAACCATAATAACACTGAGCAGAGAACACCAATACTACCAAGAGCAGAGAACACTTACACAACATGCGCAGAGAACACCCATCAAAACATGAGCAGAGAACAGGGCATACTAAACACTGAGCAGAGTAACACTCCATAATAACACTGGCAAGAGAACACCCTACATTACATGAGCAGAGAACACCCATCATAAATGAGCAGAGAAACACCCATACATAACACTGAGAGAGAACACATACATGCAAACACGGAGCAGAGAACACCCATACATACACACAGAGCCAGAGAACAGCCATACATAACACTGTGGCAGATGAACAGCATACATAACACTGAGCAGAGAACCACCCATACGTAACACTGAGCAGAGAACACCATACATAACACTGTAAGCAGAGGAACACCCCATACATAGACACTGAGCAGGAAGAGAAACAGCATACATAACACAGCGCCAGAGAACAGCATACATAACACTGAGAAGAGAAACAGCCATACATAACACTGAGCAGAGAACAGCCCTACATAACCTGAGCACGAGAACCACCCATACATAACACTGAGAAGAGAACATCGCCATACATAACATGAGCAGAGAACACCCATACATAACACTGAGCAGAGAACACCCATACATAACACTGAGCAGAGAACACCCATACATAACACTGAGCCAGAGAACACCCAATAACATACATTGCAGAGAACACCCATAATAAACACTGAGCATAGGAGCAAAAATAGACCACCCAATAGAGAAAAAAAAAAAGATAAAGACAACACTGAGAAAGAACAAAAGAAAAAAAAAAGAAATAGAAAAAAAAAAGGAGAACCACCATACATAACACTGGCAGAGAACCACCATACATACACTGAGCAAGAAACAGCCCTAATTAACTTGAGCAGAGAACAGCTATAATAACACTGAGCAGGAGAAACCCATACCATAACACTGAGCAGAGACACCCATAATAAACACTGAGCAGAGAACACCCTGTTACATAAACCCTGGCAGAGAACAGCCAATTACATACACTGAGCAGAGAACAGCCATATAAACACTGAGCAGGAACAGGCCATACATAACACTGTAGCAGAGAAAGCCATACTTATACACTGAGCGAGAACTGACCCATAATAACACTGAGCAGCGACACACCCATATTGACATGAGCAGAGAACACCCATACATAAACACTGAGCAGAGAAAACCCATAGTCATAAACCTCTGAGCAGAGGAAACCCATACTTAACACTGAGCAGGAGAACTGCCAAACATAACACTGAGCAGAGAACCCCCATACATAACCCACTGAAGCAGGGAACACCCATACATAACATGGAGAGAGAACTCCATACATAACACTGGCAGAGCACACCCATACATAACACTGAGCAGAGAAAACCATACATAACATGAGCAGAGAAACACCCATACAGAACACTGAGCAGAGAACACCATTACATAACATGAGCAGAGAACACCCATACTATAACATGATGAGCAGAGAACACCCTTAGCTAAAAAAAAAAAAAAACAACTGAGCTAGAGACACCCATACAAACACTTAGCAGAGAACACCATAACTAACATGAGCAGAGAAACACCCATACATAACACGAGGCAGAGAACACCAACATAACACTGAGCAGAGAACAACCATACATAACACTGAGCAGAGAACACCCATACATAACACTGAGCAGAGAACACCCATACATAACACTGAGCAGAGAACACCCATACATAACACTGAGCAGAGACAGCCCTAAACAACACTGAGCGTGAGACGCAGCCATACATAACACTGGCAGACAAATCAGTACTAAACTGATCAGAGACCAACTTCATTACATAATATGAAGGCAGAGAACAGAACTACGTAACACTGAGCAGAGACAGACACATAAACTGTACATCGAACAGCCACACTAACATTGAGCAGAGAAAGCCTAGGTAAACACTGAGGCAGAGAGCTGTCAACATAACACTGGGAATGGAGACAGACCTTACGTAACCCTAAGCAGAGAACAGTGTGTGCATAACCACTGTTCAGAGAAGGCGTTTCATAAACAACTGGAGAGAAAATATAGACAACTGAGAATGAGAACAGCTATACGTAACAACTGTATCAGAGAGGAACCGTTAATAACGCCTAAGCATAGAACAGCATAGAGTAAAACTAAGAGAGAGTGTGCCTGACCATGAACTACTGAGCAGAGAACAGCAATACGAACATGTGAGCATAGAGAACAGCCCATATATAACACTGACGCAGGATCGCAGTTCTGCATTATCAGCAGTGAGCAGAGAACACGCCATAACCTAACACTGTTGCAAAGGAGTGTGCCTGCATACACGGAGCAGGAGAAGAGCCATATATGCACTGATTAGAGAACCAGTCATATATAAACACTTGACATAGAAGAGCCTTTGCATCAACAACTGAGCATAGACCAGCATACATAACACTGAGCAGAGAAAAGCCAATACATAACTCTACGAACAGAGAACCAGCCTAC
Organism: Cherax quadricarinatus; assembly: GCF_026875155.1. Classification (NCBI taxonomy): domain Eukaryota; kingdom Metazoa; phylum Arthropoda; class Malacostraca; order Decapoda; family Parastacidae; genus Cherax; species Cherax quadricarinatus. The sequence continues at coordinate 37,553,499 of NC_069439.1, read as the reverse complement.
TGTGCACCTGAGCAGAGAAACGCAATACGTAACACTCAGCAGGGAAACACCTGAGATGAGAACAGCAAATATAATATCTGAGCAGATAAACAGTATAAAAAATTGAGCAGACAGCAGCATAATAGTCACTGATGCAGAGAGCATCCATATGTAAATTGAGGAGGAACAGCCATCATTGAAAGTGAGCAGAAAACTGCCAACCAACATAAACACGGAAACCGAGAACAGTTATATATAACACTGAGCAGCAGAGCATCCATGCATAACATGAGCAGAGAACTGCCATTCATGAGCTGAGGAGGAGTAACAGCGATACTAACAGTTAGCAGAGGCACTCATTCTAACAGCTGAGCTGAGAACATCCATACATAAACACTGAGGCGGGAGCAGTTATGATAAACATTAGCAGAGAAACAAGCTATACATAACACGTAGCAGAAAAAACAATTTTCGCACTGAGCACAAAACAGCCATATTTAACACTAAGCATAGAAGAGCCATACATAACACTGAGCAGAAAAAGCCATTGATAACACTGAACAGAGAGCCGCAATATATAACCTGTTGCAAAGAACAGCCATGCCACATAACACTGTGCGGAGAGGCGCCATTGCATAACAACTAAGAACAAACAGCCATACATTACAGTGAGCAGAAAAAAGGCTACATATCACTTGAGCAAGAGAAGAGCCGTTACATAAGACTGAGCGGGAAAGTAACCATTCATAAAACTCTGTTGCAGAGAACAGGCCCCTTGCATCATAACATGGTAAGGGTAACAGCCATTACCCAACACTGAGCAGAAAATAGCCATTAATAACAGCTCTCTCCCAGAGAACAACCGTACATATCACTCACCTAGAACAGATTGTATACATTAACACTGTTCAGAGAAAGCCATAAATAGCACTGAAGCGAGATGTGTGCCATACATAGCATATGAGCAGAGAACAAACGTCATAACACATCACCCTAGAACAGATATACATAACCACAGTTCAGAGAACAGCCAATAAAATAGCATCTGAGGCAGAGAAACAGCCTGATAGCAATCGAGCAGAGAACAAAACAGTACATAAACCACCCCTCCTCACCACTGTAGAAACGATAGTACTAACACTGTTTCATGGCAACGCCATACAGAGCAATGAGCAGAAAACAGCGTACATAACACTGAGCTGAGCGCAGTCATATATAACCCAGGCTGAGAACAGCATACAAACATGAGCAAAGGAAGCATACAGTAGCATGAGCAGAGAATTGCCATACATAACAATGAAAGAGATTAGCTAACAGAGCACTAGCAGTAGGGAGCTAGCCTCATACAAAACACTGAGGTTGAGACAAAGAGCATAATTAACCCTGATTGCGGAACAGCTATATATAACACTGAGCAGAAAATAGGCATTACACTGCACGGGAGTAGAGAAACAGACATAAACAAAAAACTGAGCAGAGAACAGCCATTATAACAATGAGCAGAGAACAGCATACATAACATGAGCAGACAACAGCAATACGTAACCTATGCAGAGTAGCAGCCATAATAATACTGAGAGGAGAACAGCCTATACGAAACTCGAGTAGAGAACAGCCATTACATAACTTGTAGCGAGAACAGCCATACAAGAAACTCTGAGCAGGAGATCTGCATACATAAACACTGACAGTAGAACAGATATAAAATATACACTGAGCATACAATAGCAATATCGTAAGTGTGTGTGTGTGTGTGTGTGTGTGTTATGTATGTTGTTGTGGTGTGGTGTTGTGGTGATGTGTGTGTGGTGTGTGTGTGTGTGTGTGTGTGTGTGTGTTGTATGTGTGATGGGTGATGTGTGTGTGTGTGTATGTATGTGTGTGTGTGTGTGTGTGTGGTGTGTGGTGTGTGTGTGTGTGTGTGTGTGTATGTGTGTGTATGTCTGTGTTTGTGTGTGTGGTGTGTGTGGTGTGTGTGTTGTGTGTGTGCTGTGTGTGTGTGTGTGTGTGTGTGTGTGTGTATGTTGTGTGTGTGTCGTGTGTGTGTTGTGATGTGTGTGTTTGTGTGTGTTGTATGTATGTGTGTGTGTTGTGTGTATGTGGTGTGTGTGATGTGTGTGTGTTTGTGACGTTTGTGTTGCTGTATTGTATGTGTGTTGTGTGTGGTGTGTGTGTGTGTGTGTGTGTGTTGTGTGTGTGTATGTATGTGTGTGTGTGTGTGTTGTGTGTGTGTGTGTGTGTGTGTGTGTGTGTGATGTGGTGTGTGTGGATGTGTGTGCTGTGTGTGTATTTTGGGGTATGTGTGTGTGTGTGTGGGTGTTTCTGTTGTGTGTGTGTTGTGTGTTGTGTATGTATGTGTGTGTGTTTATGTGTGTGTGTGTGTGCTTGTTGTGGGTGTGTGTGTGTGTGTGTGTGTGTATGTATGTTTGTGTGTGTGTGGTGTGTTGGTGTGTGTGTTGTTGTGTGTGTGATGTGTGTGTGTTTTGTGTGTGAGTGTGTGTGTGTTGTGTGTAGTGTGTGTGTGTGTGTTCGCTGTGTGTCATGTGAGGTGTGTGCTGTGCTGTGGTGTGTGTGTAGTGTTGTGTTGTGTGTGTGAATGTGGTTGGTGGTTGTAGTGTGTGTATGTGTGTGTGTGGTGATTGTACTTACCTAGTCAAAGAGGGGGGGGGGGCGTACCAACGTCATATTGTCGATTACTTCAATGAATCACTGTGAGGTTGCGGGGGGTCGAGTCCGTCGCTCCTGGCCCCGCCTCTTCACTGCCTCGCTACTGGGTCACTCTCCCGAGCCGTGAGTTTATCATACCTTGCTTATAAGCTACTTTATGGAATTCTGCCTCCAACTACATCGCTCTTCCCAAACAATTCCACTTCCTGATACTCTGTGGTGAAGAAATATTCTAACCCATCCTAGTGATTCTCTGTTCTGTAGCTACTCAACTGTGTCTTGTTACTGTGTACAATCTCTGGAACCTCCTGTCTTTGTCCACCTTGTCAATTCCCTCCGTATTTTGTATGTCGTTTATCATGTCACCTACTCTCTCTGTCCTGTGTTCCGTCGGTTAGATTTCCCTTCATCCTCTCCTCGTAGGAACATAATTATTAGTTCTCGGACTAGTCTTGTTGCAACCTTTGCAACTTTCTCTAGTTCTTTAGTGCTTGGCTAGGTTGTGGGTTCCATACTGGTTGCCGCATCCATATCCACTATGGGCCCCCTAACGTATACGGTGTACAGGGTCCTGAACGATTCTTCTTTAAGATGTCGGGAATGCGGTTCTGAGGTTTGCTAAGGCGCCATATGCTGAGCGTTAGCAGTTATTTGGTTGATCGTGCGCTTCAGAGATGTGCCTGGTGTATACTCACCCCAAGAGCTTTTTCCTAGTAGTGAGGGTTTGTAGTCTCTGACCCCCTAGTTGTTCACCGTTTGCGGCCTTCTTTGCTTCCCCAATTCTTCCGACTTTTGCTACTTGGTGGGATTGACTCCAGGAGCCAATGCCTGGGACCAGGTCTGCAGCCTGTCCCAGATCCCTTTGTAGTTCTGCCTGGTCTTCGGACGAGTGTTTCTTCTCATCAACTTTCACGTCATCGCAAACAGGGGACCACCTCAGAGTCTCTTCCTTCCGTCATGTCGTTCACCAAATACCAGGCCAACACGCACTGGGTCTAGGGGACTGACCCTGCGCGTTGGACCCCCGCGGTCCACAGGTGACCACTCTTGACACTCGCCACGTACATGACTCCGCTGCTGTCTTCCTGAAGTATTCCCTGATCCATTGTAGTGCCTTCCCTGGGTATCCTAGCTTGGTCCTCCAGTTTTTGCACCAATCTCTTGTGTGGACTGTGTCAAACGCCTTTCTGCAGGTCAAGAAATGCAATCCACCCACACTCTCTCTCTTGTCTTACTGCTGTACCATGTCATAGAAACTCCAGTAGGTTTGTGACACAGGGATTTCCGTCCTGAAAACCATGTGGCTGCTGTGATGAGATCATTCCTTTTCTAGGTGTTTCCACCACTTTCTCTGATATCCTTCTCCTTCGGAATTTTGGGCATTACTATTCATGTCAGTGACATGGTCTGTAGTTTAGTGTGCTCCTCATGTCTTGTCTCCATTTATGTAAAGATTGGGAATACATTTGCTGGTCTTCCATGCCTCAGGCAATCTACCTTTTCGATAGATGTCTTGAATATATTGTTGTTAGGGGTACACATAGGCGCCTCTGCTCCCTCTCTCAATACCCATGGGGAGATGTTATTGGCCCCAATTGCCTTTGAGGTATCTAGCTCATCATGAAGCCTCTTTCATTCTTCACGGTGGGTCGTGCGCACTGTGTCCAGCACTTGGTGGTGGATGTGCCCCCTCTTCGTCTTTTCTGGAGTCCCTTCTGTTCCTCTTGTGAACACTTCTATGAATCTTTGTTGAGTTCTTCACATACTTCACGGTCATTTCCTTTGTCTCTCCTCTTCCTACTTAGTGTGTGTGTGCGCGTCTGTGTGTGTGTGTGTGTGTCGTGTGTGTGTGGTTGTGGTGTGTGTGTGTGTTGTGTGTGTGTGTGTATGGTGTGTGTGTGTGTGTGTGTTGTGTGTGTGTGTGTGTCTGCTGTATGTGTTGTATTGTGTGTTTGTGTGTGTATGTGCTGATGTGTATGTGTGTGTATGTTGTGTGTGTGTGTGTGTGTGTGTGTGTGTGTGTGTGTGTGTGTATGTGTGTATGTGTGTGTATGTGGTGTGGTATGTGTGTGTATGTGTGTGTGTGTGGTGATGAGTGTGTGTGTGTGTGATGTGTGTTGTTGTGTGTTTCGTGTTGTGTTGTGTGTGATGTGTGTGTTATTGTGTGTGTATGTTCGCTGTGTTGTGTGTGGTGTGGGTGTGTGTGTGTGTGTGTGTTTGTGTGTGTGTGTGTCGTGTGTGTGTGTATGTGTGTGTATGTGTGTGTATTGTGTGTGTGTGTGGGTGTGTGCGTGTGTGTGTGTGTGTGTGTATGTGTGTGTAGTGTGTGTATGTCGCTGTGTAAGTGGTGTATGTGTGTGTATGTGTTGTGTGTGTGTGTGTGTTGTGTGTGTGTGTGCTGTTGTGTGTATGTGGGCTGTGTCATTGTGTGTGTGTGTGTGTGTGTGAGTGTGTGTGATGTGTGGGGGTGTGTGTGTGTGTGTGTGTGTGTGGGTGTGAAAGTGTGTGTATGTGTGTTGTATGTGTGTGTATGTGTGTGTGTGTGTGGTGGTGTGTGTGTGTGTGTTTGTGCATGTGTTGTGTGTAATGTGGTGTGTCTGTGTGTGTGTGTGTGTGTGTGTGTGTGTGTGTGTGTGTGTGTGTGTGTGTGTGTCGTGTTGTTGATGTGTATGTGTGTGTGTTGTATGTATGTGTGTGTATGTGTTGTGTTGTGTGTGTGTGTGTGTGTGTGTGTGTGTGTGTGTGTGTGTGTGTGTATGTGTGTGTATGTGTGTGTATGTTGTGTGTCTGTTTTGTGGTGTTGTGTGTGTGTGTTGTGTGCTGTGTGTGTGTGTGTGTGTGTGTGTGTGTGTGTGTGTGTGTGAAGTGTTGTGATCGTGTCATGGTGTGTGTATGTGTGTGTATGTGTGTGTATGTGTGGGGGTGTGAGTGTGTGTGTGTGTGTGTGTGTGTTGTTTGGGTGTGTGTGTGTGTGTGTGTGTACTCACCTATTTGTGGCATGCAGGGTGAGCGAGACATCAGCTCCTGGCTGTGATATTCACTGACGCTATAGTTATTCTCTTCTCCCTTCTCTCCAGGAGCATTTATCATAACTCGGTCTTAAAGCTCTGTGTAGTTCCTCGGCTACCACTAACTTCATTCGCCGATTATTCCCACTTCCTCCATCAACTCCATGACTTTAAGATATACTTCCTAACATCCCTTTGAATTCATCTGAGTCTTTCAAGGGACCAATTTGGACCCGCCTCTGTTTCTGTGTCCCATCTCTGGAACAATCCTTTCTCAGTTAACTATCTTATTGCTCCCAGTATTTTGTATGTCGTTATTTATGTCACCGATAACCTCCTGCTCCTCCAGTGTCGTCACGCCGACTGCCCTTTAAACCTTCTTTATAGGACATTCCCCTTATGCTCTGGATATCTAGCCTTGTTGCAAACTTTGGCACTCTTTCTCTAATGTCTGACGTGCCTGACAGGTGTGGGTACGTCAGGCTAAATTTTTTTCTGCGTTGCTCACAGTTGGTTAGTCTGAGTTACATATCCAAATTAGGTTCAGTGAAAAGATGCAATCATGACAAACAGTTATTAATGGTTAGTCTTATTTTATTGATCTTAACCACTTTTTCGTTTCCTAACTTCATTTAATTCTCAGTTAGATGATAGACCTTGGCACATTTTATTTCTTTGTCATTATTAGATAAATTTCGGAATATTCAAGTAGATCCAAACGGATAATGACACCTAGTATTCTTTTTTCGGAGATCTTTGATATTTATCATGCCTCATGGTGGTAGTACATAAATCGAAGTGGGTGACTAGTGGATGTCACAAAGGAAATGCGAAAATGGCGGGTCTATGGTATCAGTATCTCGCAAGAAGAAACCCGGATACAAATGGCCAGAGTTCATTCAAATGATTTTAGTCATTGTTCCCTTTTGATAAAACTGATGTCGATTAACTCCGACAATGCAGTATTATAATCGAAAGGAATGAAAGGACTGAGAGTCTGAGGAGATTAGCATCCGATGTATGATGTTTCTTCTTGGAAAATTCACAGTACAGACATGACGAGGATTGAGTTCATCAAAAGAGGTAGTTATGGTTATCAGAACAGGATGGCAGTTATCGGTCTTACAAAAAGGGAAGGATAAAAACTGCAAAAGGCGATGAGCGTTCAGGTTTCTAAAGAATGGTTCTACAAAACAGATGCAGCAAGGGTGAGCAAGTTTTGCTATCAGGATGGTGTACACTCCCCAGTCAGTGGGAAATTATACTGTTACTGCTGTAAGATTGTTTACCTCTAGTGTTACAAGTATAACATCAAAGTTTGTGACTTGGGATCAAATATGATGGAGCATGAACCCAAAAGTTCACAATCATGAAACTTCTGATGAACACCTACGTTGCCTCGAGAATTGGGAAAACCAGGCAGAAATAATTGCTTTCAATTGGACTTCCAGAAGTATAGGTGTTAGGAAAATATTGCAGCGGTTACTGGACATTACATGTTTCTGGCTAAAACAACAACCTCGCATTTCGGCCCACAGGGAGAAGAAACGAATTCTCAATCACGATAAGGAAACTATCTTGAAATGGGTTGAAATTAATGCAGTCTAAAATCTGATCATGTGTCTTTAAAACAGCACCAAATGTGACGAAGAAAAACGCAGCTCATGGTGAACACAGGTATCAGTTTCGTACCGTCCAACCATCAACTTCAAAAGGATTTGTAAGTTTTCTGGCAAATGGAGCAGTCAAAAGAGAAGCTTGTTACTGATATCAAGAAATGATTATACAGCGTTATGTTTGACAGTTCCCAGATGTGACACACATGACCAACATATCAATTGAGTTATCAGGTACGTGCAAATTGGAGAATGGAAAAGAACCGGTTCAAGTGAAAGAATTTTTTTATTGTGTTTTTGTCCTTTTTGTCAAAAAAAGAGCTGATTTCAGTTCTGATATCCTGAGAAAAAAAAGCTGCATGTGATGGACTGTGGGGACCCCTTCATGCTGTGTCGTTGCTCAGGGATGTGATCAATTGCTGCCCCATGGGCGGGGACAGGGGTCCATGGAGGTTGTACAAGCATTCTCAAGGAAAAGAACAGGAAGGCACTTTCAGTGGTTTGTGGACCATAATTGAAACTTGTGTGGTTCAGCAGCTCTTTTGCGGTGGGAATGTGTCATCATGTGTGACATTTTTTCGGCAGCAGTCTCGCGTCAGGGTACACATTGTTTGCTTACTCCATCCACCGATGGCAGTGTTTTAATGAACTATATTGCATGTCCATTTGACTGATTATGTAACAGCAAGATTCTCAAGTTCTCATCTACAGTGAACTGATAAACCAGTTAGCGGTATCGTTGAGTAATTTCTACAGCGCTTGAAAGCTATTTGTAATCCCCACACGAGATTTTTTAAAAGAGGAGCAGCACATAACATGAGCAGAGAACAGCCATATAAAACACGCAGCAGAGAACAACCATATAACACGCAGCAGAGACAGCCATATAACACGCAGCAGACGAATCAGTGCCTCACTATACCACGCGCAGAGAACAGGCCATATAAACAACGGCAGCAGAGAACAGCCATATAACACGAGTCAGCGAACCAGTACATATAACACGCAGCAGAGAACTGCTCCATATAACACGCAGCAGAGAACAGCCATACTAAGTCACGCAGCAGAGAACAGCCATATACCACGCAGCAGAGAGTACAGCCATTATTACACGGCAGCAGGAGAACAGCCATCATACACGCAGCAGAGAACAGCCATAAACACGCAGCAGAGAACAGCCATATAACACGCTGCATGAGAACAGCTTATAAACGCAGGCAGAGAAACAGCCATATAACACGCAGCAGAGAACAGCCATATAACACGCAGCAGAGAACAACCATATAACAGCAGCAGAGGAAACAAGCATAATAACACGAGCAGAGAACAGCAATTATTTACACGCAGCAGAGAACTACGATATAAACACGCAGCTAGAGAACAACATATAAACGCTGCAGGATGAGTACAAGCCATATAACACGCAGCAGGGGAGAACAAACCATATAACACCATCGCAGCAGCTAGACAGGCCATATAACAGCCAGTAAGGTGAAACAGCCATATAACACGCAGCATGAGAACAGCCATATACACACGCTGCAGAGATACAGCTCATATAGCACGCAGCATGAGAACAAACCATATAACTCGCAAGCAGGCAAACAACCATATAACACGCAGCAGAGAACAACATATAACACGCAGCAGAGAACGCCATATAACCACGCAGCAGAGAAACAACCAATTAATAACACGCTAGGTGAGCGAGAACAGCAATAACACGCAGCAGAGGAGAACAGCCCATTATACACACGCAAGCAGAGAACAGCCCATTATAACACGCAGCAAGTCGAACAGCCATATAACACGCAGCATGCAGAGAACAGCCAATTAACACGCAGCTATGAGAAAACAACCATATACTACGCAGCAGAGTAACAGCCATCTAACACGCAGCAGAGAACAGCCATCTAAAACACGGAGAGAGAGAACAGCCATGTAACAAGCAGCAGAGGAACAACCATTGATAACACGCAGACAGAGAACAACCAGATAACACGCAGTCAGAGAACAACACCATATAACACGCAGCAGAGAACGCCATATAACAGCAAACAGAGAACAGCATTATAAAGCAGCAGAGAACAGCCATATAACACGCAGCAGAGAACAGCCATATAACACGCAGCAGAGAACAGCCATATAACACGCAGCAGAGAACAGCCATATAACACGCAGCAGAGAACAGCCATATAACACGCAGCAGAGAACAACCATATAACACGCAGCAGAGAACAGCCATATAACACGCAGCAGAGAACAGCCATATAACACGCAGCAGAGAACAGCCATATAACATTAGCAGCAGAGAGCACAACCATATAACACGCAGCAGAGACAACCAATTAAAACACGCAGCCGCAGAGGAACAACTATAACACGCCAGCAGAGAACAGCCATTATACACGCCGCAGAGAACAGCCATATAACACGCAGCAGAGAACAGCCATATAACACGCAGCAGAGAACAGCCATATAACCCGCAGCAGAGACAGCCATATAACACCGCAGAGAGAGAACAGCCAATAAACGAGCAGGAACAGCATATAACACGCAGCAGAAGAAACAGCCATAAGACCACTGCCAAGCAGAACAACCAGTATAACACGCAGCAAGAGAACAGCCATATACACACGGTAGGCAGAGACTAGCTATATAACACGCAGTCAGAGAAACAGCCCATTAACACGCAGCAGCGACCAGCCATATAACACGGAGCAGAGAAATGTAGTTTTCTATGATATAACACGCAGCAGAGATACAGCCATATACACGCCGCAGAAATAGAGAACAACCGTATAACAGACGCAGCAGATGAGTGTCAGCATATAACACGCAGCAGAGAACAACTTATAACACGCAGCAGAGAACAACCATATAACACGCAGGCAGAGAACAGCCATATAACACGCAAGCAGAGAACTCCATGTTTAAACACGTCAGCAGAGAAACAGCATATAACACGGAGCGAGAATCGCTATATAACAGCAGCAGAGAACAGCCATATGTAACTCCGCAGCATGAGAACAACCATATAAACAAGTCAGCAGAAGCACAGCCTATAAACACGCAGCAGAGAACGAGCCATAATAACAGAGCAGCAGAGAACAGCCTATAAACGCAGCAGCGAACAGCATAAAACACGCAGCGAGAAACAGCCATATAACAAGCGTGGAGAAACAGCCATAATAACACCGCCGAGAGAACAGCCATTATAACACGCAGCAGAGAACAGCCATATAACACGCAGCAGAGAACAGCCATATAACACGCAGCAGAGAACAGCCATATAACACGCAGCAGAGAACAGCCATATAACACGCAGCAGAGAACAGCCATTTATAAACGGAGCAGAGATCAGGATATAACACGCAGCAGAGACACACAGCCCTTATAACACGCAGCCGAGAAAACCATATACACGCAGCAGAGAAAGCCATATAACTCGCAGCAGAGTGAGAACAGCCCATTTAACCGCAGCAGAGGACAAACCATATAATCACGCAGCCAGAGAACAGCCATATAACCCGCAGCAGAGAACAGTGTATTATAACACGAAGCTGAGAACAACCATATAACCGCAGCAGGAGAACAGCCCATATAAACACCAGCAGAGAACCAGCATATAACACGCAGCAGAGAACAACATATCAAAACTCGCAGAGACAGGAACAGGCATATAACACGCAGGCGAGAACAGCCATATAACACGCAGCAGAAACAAATATAAACACGCAGCAGAGGAACCACCCTATATAACACGCACAGCAGAGACAACATATAACATCGCAGCAGAGAAACAACCTTAAGACACGGCCGAGTACAGGCCAATATACAGCAGCAGGAACAGCCATATAACACGCAGCAGAGAACAGGCTAATATAACACGCAGAAGAGACACAGCCATATAACACGCAGCAGAGAACAACATATAACACGAGCAAGTTGAACAACCATATAACACGCAGAGAGAACTCACCATATAAACAGCGCAGAGAAAACCATATAACAAGCCAGAGAGACACAGCCAAATAAACGGAGCAGAAGATTAGCCATATAACAACGGAGCAGAGAAAGCCATATAACACGGGCAGAGAATAGCTATATAAACACGGTGCCAGATGACTTGACATATAACACGGAGCAGAGAAACCCCCATAAACACGGAGCAGAGATACAGCCATTATAACAGCAGCAGGAGAACAACCCATATAACACGCAGCAGAGAACAGCCGCCATATAACTCGCAGCAGAGCCAGCCGATATATAACACGCCTCAGAGAACACCATATAACACGCATGCAGAGACAGCATATAACACCGCAGCAGAGTACAGGCCAGTATAACACGGCAGCAGAGAACAACCATATAACGCCTCGCAGCAGAGAACAGCATATAAACACGCAGCAGAGGGTGGGAACCGCCATATAACCACGCAGCAGAAGAACAAACATATAACCGCAGCAGAGAACATTCCTATACCACGCAGCAGAGAAACAGCCATATAACACGCCAGCAGAGAACAAAACCATATAACACGCAGCAGAGAACAACCATATAACACGCAGAGAGAAACAAACCATATAAACGCAGTCAGAGAACAGCCATATATACACGCAGAGAAGAACAGGCACATATAACACGCAGGCAGAGACAGCCATATAACCACGCAGCAGAGAACAGCTATTAACCGCCGCAGAAACAGACATATAACACACGCCGCAGAGAACAACCATATAACACGCAGCAAGAGAACAACCATCATAACAGCAGCAGAGACAACATATACATCGCAGCAGAGAACAAACCATATAACACGCAGCAGAGAACAGCCATTTAAACGGAGCAGAGGAATTAGCCATATAACACCGGAGAGAGGAATAGCATATACCACGGAGCAGAGAATAGCTATATAAACACGGGCAGCAGAATAGCCATATAACACGGAGCATGGAACAGCCATACAACACGGAGCAGGAACAAGCCATATTACACGGGCTAGAGATGCCAGTATCCATAGCACTGAGCAGAGAACACCCATAAATAAACACGAGTGGAGAACAGATATACATAACAACTAAGCATGAGAACGCCTATAACTCGGAGCAGAGAAATAGCATAATAGCACTGAGCAGAGTACAGCAATAAATAACACTGTAGTGATAGAACAGCTGTAATAACATGAGGCAGGACATCCATAAATCGCATTGATCAGGAACATACCCATTATCTTAAAACACGAGCTGAGACAGCCATATACATACACTAGCAGGAGGTCAGCCATAGACAGAGCTGAGAAGAGAACAGTATAAATAGCACTGTAAAGAGACGCCATATGTAAACCCTGAGCAAGAGAACAGCCAAATATAACGCTGGAACAGAGAACAGCATACATAACACCGAAGCAGAGAAACAGCATACACAACACACTGAAGCAGACAAACAGCAATATTTTAACACTGAGAAGTGAACAGCAATACTTAATACTGATCAGAGAAAGTCCTAATCAACAACATATAAAATGCCTGAGCAGAGACAGGCATGTACATAACACCGAGCAGATAACAGTCATTACATTATCACGAAGCAGAGAAGAACCAGTCAACATAAACCGAGCAGGTAGAACACGTCATAATAACACCGAGCAGGAAACAGGACTCCATACCAACAGAAGCAGAGTACACCCATACATAACACTGTGCAGAGGAACAGCCATAACTTAACATGAGCAGAGAACAGCATACATAAAATGAGAGAGAACAGCCAAACATTACGCACTGAGCAGAGAACAGCCCATATAACATGAGCAGAGAACAGCCCTACATAACACAGAGCAGAGAACAGCATGTACATAACACGGAGCAGAGAACAGCCATACATAACACTGAGCGAGGAACACCCTTACCTAACAACTGAGCATGAGTACACCCATACATAACACTGAGGCAGGAACACCCATACATAACAGACTGAGCAGAAGAACTGCATCCATTCACATGCGCAGAGAACAGCATACATAACCTGAGCAGAGAACAGCCATACATACACTGAGCCAGGAGAACAGCCATTACTTAACACTGGAGCAGAGAACACCCATACATACATGAGCAGAGACACCATCCCTTCACACTGAGCAGAGAACACCATACATAACACTGGCAAGAGAAACAGCCATACATAACACTGAGCAGAGAACAGCCATACATAACACTGAGCTGAGAAACACCATAATAACACTGAGCAGAGAAAGCATACATATGTGTCTGAGCAGGAACAGCCATACATAACACTGAGCAGAGAACAGCCTACATAACACTGAGTGCAGAGAACGTGTGTCCATACATAACTCTGAGCAGAGAACAGCCTACATTAACACTGAGCCAGGTAGAACAGCCCTCATAACACTAGGAGAGGTGAAGTGTGCCATTCATCACACTGTAGCAGAGACAGCCATTTACATAAACATCTGAGCAGCGAACACCATACATAACATGAGCAGAGAACCCCATACATAACACTGGCAGAGAACACCATACATAACATGAGCAGAAGAACATCCATAACATAACACTGAAGCAGAGAAACCATAATAACACTGAGCAGAGAACACCAATACTACCAAGAGCAGAGAACACTTACACAACATGCGCAGAGAACACCCATCAAAACATGAGCAGAGAACAGGGCATACTAAACACTGAGCAGAGTAACACTCCATAATAACACTGGCAAGAGAACACCCTACATTACATGAGCAGAGAACACCCATCATAAATGAGCAGAGAAACACCCATACATAACACTGAGAGAGAACACATACATGCAAACACGGAGCAGAGAACACCCATACATACACACAGAGCCAGAGAACAGCCATACATAACACTGTGGCAGATGAACAGCATACATAACACTGAGCAGAGAACCACCCATACGTAACACTGAGCAGAGAACACCATACATAACACTGTAAGCAGAGGAACACCCCATACATAGACACTGAGCAGGAAGAGAAACAGCATACATAACACAGCGCCAGAGAACAGCATACATAACACTGAGAAGAGAAACAGCCATACATAACACTGAGCAGAGAACAGCCCTACATAACCTGAGCACGAGAACCACCCATACATAACACTGAGAAGAGAACATCGCCATACATAACATGAGCAGAGAACACCCATACATAACACTGAGCAGAGAACACCCATACATAACACTGAGCAGTGAAAACACATACATAACACTGAGCCAGAGAACACCCAATAACATACATTGCAGAGAACACCCATAATAAACACTGAGCATAGGAGCAAAAATAGACCACCCAATAGAGAAAAAAAAAAAGATAAAGACAACACTGAGAAAGAACAAAAGAAAAAAAAAAGAAATAGAAAAAAAAAAGGAGAACCACCATACATAACACTGGCAGAGAACCACCATACATACACTGAGCAAGAAACAGCCCTAATTAACTTGAGCAGAGAACAGCTATAATAACACTGAGCAGGAGAAACCCATACCATAACACTGAGCAGAGACACCCATAATAAACACTGAGCAGAGAACACCCTGTTACATAAACCCTGGCAGAGAACAGCCAATTACATACACTGAGCAGAGAACAGCCATATAAACACTGAGCAGGAACAGGCCATACATAACACTGTAGCAGAGAAAGCCATACTTATACACTGAGCGAGAACTGACCCATAATAACACTGAGCAGCGACACACCCATATTGACATGAGCAGAGAACACCCATACATAAACACTGAGCAGAGAAAACCCATAGTCATAAACCTCTGAGCAGAGGAAACCCATACTTAACACTGAGCAGGAGAACTGCCAAACATAACACTGAGCAGAGAACCCCCATACATAACCCACTGAAGCAGGGAACACCCATACATAACATGGAGAGAGAACTCCATACATAACACTGGCAGAGCACACCCATACATAACACTGAGCAGAGAAAACCATACATAACATGAGCAGAGAAACACCCATACAGAACACTGAGCAGAGAACACCATTACATAACATGAGCAGAGAACACCCATACTATAACATGATGAGCAGAGAACACCCTTAGCTAAAAAAAAAAAAAAACAACTGAGCTAGAGACACCCATACAAACACTTAGCAGAGAACACCATAACTAACATGAGCAGAGAAACACCCATACATAACACGAGGCAGAGAACACCAACATAACACTGAGCAGAGAACACCCATACATAACACTGAGCAGAGAACACCCATACATAACACTGAGCAGAGAACACCCATACATAACACTGAGCAGAGAACACCCATACATAACACTGAGCAGAGACAGCCCTAAACAACACTGAGCGTGAGACGCAGCCATACATAACACTGGCAGACAAATCAGTACTAAACTGATCAGAGACCAACTTCATTACATAATATGAAGGCAGAGAACAGAACTACGTAACACTGAGCAGAGACAGACACATAAACTGTACATCGAACAGCCACACTAACATTGAGCAGAGAAAGCCTAGGTAAACACTGAGGCAGAGAGCTGTCAACATAACACTGGGAATGGAGACAGACCTTACGTAACCCTAAGCAGAGAACAGTGTGTGCATAACCACTGTTCAGAGAAGGCGTTTCATAAACAACTGGAGAGAAAATATAGACAACTGAGAATGAGAACAGCTATACGTAACAACTGTATCAGAGAGGAACCGTTAATAACGCCTAAGCATAGAACAGCATAGAGTAAAACTAAGAGAGAGTGTGCCTGACCATGAACTACTGAGCAGAGAACAGCAATACGAACATGTGAGCATAGAGAACAGCCCATATATAACACTGACGCAGGATCGCAGTTCTGCATTATCAGCAGTGAGCAGAGAACACGCCATAACCTAACACTGTTGCAAAGGAGTGTGCCTGCATACACGGAGCAGGAGAAGAGCCATATATGCACTGATTAGAGAACCAGTCATATATAAACACTTGACATAGAAGAGCCTTTGCATCAACAACTGAGCATAGACCAGCATACATAACACTGAGCAGAGAAAAGCCAATACATAACTCTACGAACAGAGAACCAGCCTACTGTGCACCTGAGCAGAGAAACGCAATACGTAACACTCAGCAGGGAAACACCTGAGATGAGAACAGCAAATATAATATCTGAGCAGATAAACAGTATAAAAAATTGAGCAGACAGCAGCATAATAGTCACTGATGCAGAGAGCATCCATATGTAAATTGAGGAGGAACAGCCATCATTGAAAGTGAGCAGAAAACTGCCAACCAACATAAACACGGAAACCGAGAACAGTTATATATAACACTGAGCAGCAGAGCATCCATGCATAACATGAGCAGAGAACTGCCATTCATGAGCTGAGGAGGAGTAACAGCGATACTAACAGTTAGCAGAGGCACTCATTCTAACAGCTGAGCTGAGAACATCCATACATAAACACTGAGGCGGGAGCAGTTATGATAAACATTAGCAGAGAAACAAGCTATACATAACACGTAGCAGAAAAAACAATTTTCGCACTGAGCACAAAACAGCCATATTTAACACTAAGCATAGAAGAGCCATACATAACACTGAGCAGAAAAAGCCATTGATAACACTGAACAGAGAGCCGCAATATATAACCTGTTGCAAAGAACAGCCATGCCACATAACACTGTGCGGAGAGGCGCCATTGCATAACAACTAAGAACAAACAGCCATACATTACAGTGAGCAGAAAAAAGGCTACATATCACTTGAGCAAGAGAAGAGCCGTTACATAAGACTGAGCGGGAAAGTAACCATTCATAAAACTCTGTTGCAGAGAACAGGCCCCTTGCATCATAACATGGTAAGGGTAACAGCCATTACCCAACACTGAGCAGAAAATAGCCATTAATAACAGCTCTCTCCCAGAGAACAACCGTACATATCACTCACCTAGAACAGATTGTATACATTAACACTGTTCAGAGAAAGCCATAAATAGCACTGAAGCGAGATGTGTGCCATACATAGCATATGAGCAGAGAACAAACGTCATAACACATCACCCTAGAACAGATATACATAACCACAGTTCAGAGAACAGCCAATAAAATAGCATCTGAGGCAGAGAAACAGCCTGATAGCAATCGAGCAGAGAACAAAACAGTACATAAACCACCCCTCCTCACCACTGTAGAAACGATAGTACTAACACTGTTTCATGGCAACGCCATACAGAGCAATGAGCAGAAAACAGCGTACATAACACTGAGCAGAGAGCAGTCATATATAACACAGAGCAGAGAACAGCCATACAAAACACTGAGCAAAGGAAAGCCATACAGAGCACTGAGCAGAGAATTGCCATACATAACAATGACAAGAGAATAGCTATACAGAGAACTAAGCAGAGAGCAGCCATACAAAACACTGAGGAGAAAAGAGCCATACATAACACTGAGTGGAGAACAGCCATATATAACACTGAGCAGAAAATAGGCATACACTGCACTGAGTAGAGAACAGCCATAAAAAACACTGAGCAGAGAACAGCCATTCATAACAATGAGCAGAGAACAGCCATACATAACACTGAGCAGACAACAGCCATACGTAACACTAAGCAGAGAGCAGCCATACATAATACTGAGAGGAGAACAGCCATACGTAACTCTGAGTAGAGAACAGCCATACATAACTCTGAGCAGAGAACAGCCATACATAACTCTGAGCAGAGATCAGCCATACATAACACTGAACAGAGAACAGATATAAATAACACTGAGCATACAATAGCAATACGTAACACTGATCAGAGAACAGCCATACATAATACTGAGCAGAGAACAGATATACGCAACACTGAGGAGAGAACAGCCGCACACACACATTGACCAGAGAACAGCCAAAGTTAAGACTGAGAGGAAAGAACAGCTATACATAACACTGAACAGAGAACAGCCAAATATAACACCGGGCAGAAAATAGCAATACATTACACTGATCAGAGAACAGCCATACATGACACTAAACAGAGAACAGCCATGCATAACATTGAGCAAAGAACAGCAATATATAACACTGAACAGACAGAAGCCATACATAACATTGAGCTGAGAACAGCTATACATAACACTGGGCAAAGAACTGCTATACATAACACTGTGCTGAGAACAGCCATACATAACACTGAGCAAAGACAAATATACGTGACACTGAGCAGAGGACAGCTGTAGGTAACAATGAGCAAAGAGCAGCCATACATAACACTGAGCAGAGATGAGCCATAATTAACACTGGACAGAGAACAGTTATGCATAATCATGAGTAAGAAACACCCGTATATAACACTGAGCAGAGAACAACTATTCATAACACCGAGCAGCCTTATATAACGCTAAGCAGAGAACAGTCTTACATAACTCTGAGCATAGAACAGCAATACATTACTCTGAGTAGAAAACAGCCATATATAACACTGAGCAGAGATCACATATGCATAACACTGAGCAGAGAACAGCTATACATAAAATTTAGCAGAGAACAGCCATACTTAACACTGAGTAGAGAACAGTCATACATAACACTGAGTAAAGAACAGCCATACATAACATTGAGCAGAGAACAGCTATACATAACACGGAGCAGAGAACAGTCATATATAACACTGAGTAGAGAACTGCAATACATAACACTGTGCAGAGAACAGCCGTACATAAAACTTAGATGAGAACAACAATACATAATACTGAGTAGAGAACAGATATACATGAAACTGAGCAGAGTGCAGCCATATTTAACATTGAGCTGAGAACAGCCATACATAATACTGAGCATAGAACAGTTATACATAACACTGAGCAGATAGCAGCCATGCATAACATTGAACAGAGAACTGCCATACAAAACACTGTGCAGAGAACAGCGATACATGACACTAATTAGAGAACAACCATACATAACACTATGCAAAGAACAACAATACATAACACTTAACGGAGAACAGCCATATATAACACTGAACAAAGAACACCAATACATAGCACTGAGATGAGAACAGCAATTTGTAACACTTAGCAAAGAACAACCATACATAACACTGAGCAGAGAACAGGGTGTGGAAAATTGCATTTATCTGGATGTAATTCATAAGGTACATACCAGTAAATGGTAACACAGATAATTATTATTTATCAAAGTTACTTAGACAAGTAGGAATTTGGGAAACCTAGGTCACAAAAATGTTCCCCTTTGATACCTACAACTGTCATGTCCACAAGTTGCTCTAGACCTATAATTACAAATGAAATGTACAAACACACCAGGAATTCTGGTAAATATAAAGATTGGTGGACTGTATATTAAAATTAACAAATGATTATATAAGAATATATCTTAATCATAACACTCACCAATTTGACTGGCGATTAATGTGTCATGTACAGGACCTCCCTTTTGCCTACATTTATGAAAAATTTACTGGCCAGAATTTAAACATAAATTAGACAGCTTATCTGAGGTTCCTGGAGTTGTCCTGTCCTGTCGCCTGATACTCAAATTATGCAGGAATGCACATCCAACAATTTTGGCTCCTATTTGAGAGGTTTTAAGCCCAATATAACCTCTAGAGCATGAAAAAATCTTCTGATTACTCACTAACGTTTGTGTTGACACAATTCAAAACATGGCCAGTCTCCTCTGCGCAGGCGCAGGACTTCCCATTTTCGATAACATAATTTTTATTAAATACAGAATATTACACTAATATACATATAAATGCACTGTATTTTTGGAGAATATACCGTATTTTCTACACTGCGGCCGGGCGGAGGTCGTTGTTAAAAGGACTCAAATTAGTCCTTCCTTTAGGAGACGATTCCAGCCGGTTCTGGCTTGAGTGGCTGATCTCCTAGTAGGTCTTACTACGATTTCATCTTCCTGGCATCACTCGGTCAGCGTTACCTTCCGCATCACTCGTGTCACTTTCCCTTAGATTTTCATTTACATTTGATTGAATGCCATTTAATTCCAAGGGAATCAATTTATTAATTGTGCGTAAACTTTCCTGGTCATGACACAACACTTTGACATTCTGGACAGCACCTTGTGCATCTGGGTACAATGTTAATACTTTGCCCAGAGGCCACAATGTTCGATGTTGTTCAGTATCAATCAACGCAATGTCACCTGGCTGAATGTTCTGTCGATTTACTGCGTCTGTCGCACCATAAAAGTGTTCACGTAATGTAAGAAGATATTCCTTACGCCGCACATTGGACCAATGATCAATTACTTTATTTAACATTTTAAATTTATCACACAACACTGCCGCATCATTGTAATCTTCATCACTTTCTTCCGGATTATCTCTATAGACAGGGACAGCTTCCAATTTCCTTCAACATATTAGGTGAGAAGGTGTTAAACACATATGCAGTTTAATGTGATCCTTTATTGACAACGTTTCGCCCACACAGTGGGCTTTTTCAAGTCACAAACAGATCTACCTGGGGTGGAAGGTACGGGAGTATTTATATTCAGAATGTTGAGGTCAGCTGGAGAATGCTGCATCTGAGGATCCACTGGGTGGGGTTATAGAGTCTTGGGTAGCTTGGCAGGGATATTGGACAAGTTGTGAGTAGACCTTCTGCAGTGTTCTATGTTTTTATGTGGGATAGCGATGAAGAAGTTTCTTGGCAAGTGGTTCAGCTATGTTATAGAAGCCATTGTTCTGGTTGAAATTGTTGGTTATAGAGATAAGCGATGATTCCAGGATTCTTCGGTATTGAGTGTTGTCTTCTGTGGCGATAAGTCTTGAGTTTGTGTAGTTGATTAAATGGTTGTGTGAATTGCGATGTTGTACACAGGCATTCCTTGTATCGTCAGTCCTGCTTGCGTACTGGTGTTCTGAAATACGTGTTTGGAGGTCTCTTGATGTTTCGCCGACGTATAATTTGTTGCAGTCATTACAAGGGATTATGTATACCCCTGCAGAGGATGGAAGCTTGTCCTGTTTACTACTGGTGATGTCCTTGATAGTCGTGGTTGTGGAGGTAGATACTTATATCCTCCAGACCAAAATAACCCTTGTGATATTTGTTCAAGATCTATTCAAGTGTTTTACAGCTTAATTTATTCTGTAACATGGCACTGAATAACCAGTCTGATTCCTTCAGATTATATTTATTACTTAAAGTTTTGAGAGTGCTCTCCAGTTTAACTCTAAACTGCTGTAAACTTTTGTAAGTGTGATCTGGAGATTTTAAATTAACAATGATATTCACTAGATCCAACCTACTTTGTTCTATATTACCATAAGTGACCTTTAACAAGTCAACTGCTTGCTTGTAAGAGTCATCTACATTGGGAAAGGCTTGTATGAGTATGTGAGCATCTCCTCTTACCTGTCCTTTGAGGTAAAATAATTTAGTTACACAGGCTAGGTCATTCCTATCATGCACAGCTGCTTTAAAAACTGACCAAAACTCCTCCCAGTTTTCTCCAGGATTAAATACAGGCAAACATAATTCTGGGAGTCTTGGCAAAAACATCTTATTTGTTGGAGCATGTGAGGGAAAAGTTCAATAGATAGGAGTAGCGAGGGAGTATATAGTAACAAAAGTTTCATTGCCGGGTACTTGTTAAGGTAGGGTAAGTCAAGCTCCCGCTATTCCCGCATTTTTTCCCCCTCCCCAAAAGTGATAGTTTCATTGCTGGCTACTTGTTAAGGTAGGGTAAGTCAAGCTCCCGCTATTCCCGCCTTTTTCCCCCACCCTGAAAGTGATAGTTTGACTGCCGGCTGCTTTTTAAGGTAGGGTCAGTCTAGATCCCGCTATCCCTTCCCCTCCTTCTTCCCCCCCCCCGAAAGGTGACGTGTGGGGCTCCGGTCCAAACAGTAATCACTAGACCCACAGCTCCCAGCACTACTGTAAGTACATGCCTGCCTTGTATTCTAGTGGATTTAATGGTTAAAAACTTAACTTTTGACCAATAATAAACTTAGTCCTTTCAGTCTTGCTCTAAGTTGACTGTTGTAATAATCACCACATCTTTTAGGTATTGTACTTATCATGGAGAGTGATTTCTTAAGCAGTGGGTAACCTGTCTATCTTTCCAGCTTGGATGACAGAGAGGGTCACCTGCCAATCAACAAGTAGAACTGATGGAGATGGACTAACGTCCTGAGACTTCCCCTTTTTGGATTTAATTACCTGTGCACCTGTATGAAATTGCAGGACGTAACCCCTCATCATTGCAGCGGTAAAGAACCTGCTTTCCTGTCATCGGGATAGAATACTCAAGGCTATACGATGAACGAACCGGTGGGTTGTAACCAACACCTGCGATCCCCCCCCCCATCATCAGCAACTGCTACGATTTCAACAACACAGTGTCACCAACACCAGACACCCCTATATATATTAGCGTTGAATTCAGTTATCATTTATATTTTTCATTTTTCATTTTCTTTAATGTAGGATTAATATTTCATATTTAAGTGTTTTATATTTTCTATATAATAAAGTGTTTATGTTTGTCTGTTATTATTTCTTTTTCTATTCACTAATTTTCCTGAGGAGGAGCCAGCCTTGGTAATACTGTCTGAAGTTGCTACAGGGCTGAGTAAGCCTTCACAAGTGGCGACCTTGCCAGGATCAACTCGACTGAATCAAGATTCAATTCCATCTCAAATCTACCATTGGAACTTCAACGCCGCATACCACAGACGGTTGCCACCAGCCATGAGCAATCATTCTCTACGGTAGGACTACAGTACAGGTATTTAAAAGATTTGGAGATTGTTAGTCTCAATTTATTGTAAGTCAAGTCAAAGCAGGAATACTAGTTAATTCTGCCATCTATTTTTGTGTGAGCTTGAAACACTTTGGAGGATTAGACTCTAGGGACCCGAGATTTTCCAGTGACAATTTGTTTCATTGAGCTCTTTATTATATCAAGGGAACTGTCATAGGGCACTCTTGATTTGTTGGTGAGAAGATTGGATGGTCAAGTGACCCCATTCTACTAACTGTTTGCTCGGAGCCGGCATAGAACCCTTCGTTTTAATTAATACATATTGTTTAATTGAAGCAGGGATCGAGCCCTCTGGTTTATTTACAGTTTGAGCGGAGCAGGAATTGAGCCCTCCGTTTTCTTTAATACCCGTTTCATTTCCCCTGATAGTTTAAGTTATTCTTGCAAGCATGGAGGAATACCAGTTTTGGATGAACGCTGGAAGTAAGTTAGGAATAACAGGGAAAAATTTAGAATCTTTCATTAGTGCTAAGTTCCAGGAAAGACTTGAAAGAGAGAGAATTGAGAGAGAAGAAAGACAGTTAGAAAGGGAAAGAGAAGAAGAAAAGGAGAGAGAGAGAATAGAAAGAGAAGAGAAAAAGGAGAGAGAGAGAATTGAGAGAGAAATCCAAGAAAGACAGTTAGAAAGAGAGAGAGAAGGCAAAAAGGAGCGTGATAGACTTGATCGTGAGGACAGAGCTAAAGTACATGAAGAACAAGTTAAATTAAGAGAACTTGAGGAAAGAGGAAAGGATAGGGAACGTGAGGAACAAGCTAAAATACGTGAGGAACAAGCTAAGATACGTGAGGAACAGGTTAAATTAAGAGAACTTGAGGAAAGAGAAAAGGATAGAGAAGTTGAGGAAAAAGCTAGAGAACATGAGTTAATAGAGAGAGAAAAGGATCGCGAGCTCGAAAAATCTCGCCTTGAATTAGAGAATAAAAAGTTAACTTTTACACAACAACAATTAGAGGAAGGAGTAATGGAACAACGTGCAGTCAGTGCACATATTCCAACACCTAATTTACCTCCCTTCACAGAGGGGGAAGACATAACTTCATACATTATCAGGTTTGAAAATACCGCTACCCTCTGTGAATGGCCTGCTGACACCTGGGCTACCAGGTTAGGAAGGTTATTTTCTGGTACAGCCTTGAATATCTATGCAACTTTGTCGCAGGATATAATATGTAATTATAACCTACTGAAGAAGGCAATCCTTAAAGCATATAAAAAAAAAACACAAATTCTTACAGGAAAGATTTCAGGTATGCCACCTTACAGCCTGGCCAGAACTTTCAGCAGTTACAGGTAACACTCTTTCGTTTGTTCGACTTTTGGATAGAGAGTTCAGGAATTGATCACAGTTATGAATCTCTTAGAGACTTCATGGTTGCTGACCAGTTCCTGACAGCTCTTCCCCATCAGATACGAACATTCCATCAGAGAACGTACCTGATTAAAGCTGAGGAAGTTGCTGAGGCTGCTGACCTGTATGCTGAGGCTCACAATTCCTATAAAGACCTAAAGGGATCGAACCCTAAGGGCAAGGTTCATCAGACCTTAAGAAATCAAAGCCTCTAGTGGAAAGTAAAATGACTTCTTTTATTCCTGTTGTCATTTGTGTGGTGTTAAGGGCATAAACGTCCAGATTGTCCTTCTAAGAAGGTCCAAAAAGTTGGAAGATGTTTTAAAGACTGTAATGACCAAGCACCCTTCTGTTCAGGAACAGTTAATGGACTTAATGTATCTACCATTTTACGAGACACTGAATGCACATGTATAGTCATTTCTGACAAGCTGTTCCCTAACCTTAAAGAAACTCATTCCTCTGCTATACTTTCAGACTACTTGGGCCGTACAGACACTTTTCCTACCATCCGTTGTTACATTAGATCTAAATGGTTCACAGGTTGGTCTGAAGCCGTACTAGCTCCCATCACTTCTTGCTCCGTACTAATAGGTAATGTAAAAGGTGCCATTCTTCCTTCTGAGGTTGACCTTTCATCACCAAAGATGGACATAGATGTTTCAGATCCTCTTTCTGTAGAGTCAGAGAAGCCCCTCGAAAGTTCAGATGAGACAATATCTCGTGAGATTCATGTGGGATTAAAAACCAGTGATGCTACTCTCGAAAGCGAGGTAGTAGGATCACCGGTTCACTTGTTAGATGAAAGTGAAGATATCACCTCCGATACTATAAATGTCTTGACTAGGGCTCAGACCAAAGCCCAGGCTTATCCTACTGTCCATCCTTTGATTTTCCCTGACTTTAAGCCTTTAGACATATCGAAGGACTCCTTTGTCAATTTACAACGTAATTGCCCTTCTCTTCAGAAATGCCATAATGCCGCTAAACAAAACCAAGTTATCCAAAGGAAAAACTTTTCATATAAATTTGAATATATAAAAGGTATCTTGTACAAGTCAGTATTCAAGTTAAATTCAGATGAGACAGACTATTCCATCTTAGTTGTTCCAAGTCAATGCAGAGAGACTGTTCTTAAAATGGCTCATGACCTGCCAGTGGCCGGACATTTCTCGCATCGCAAAAACTTAAATAAAATTAGGGAAACCTATTTTTAGCCAAAAATGTCCTCAGATGTCACTACCTATTGTAGATCGTGTAAAGTTTGCCAACTGTCATCCTCCCGAGGTACCAGGCGAGTACCTATGGTCAAAATGCCAATCTTTGCGGTACCTTTTGAAAAAGTAGCTATTGACATCGTTGGTTCTTTATCTCCACTTTCATCTGGGGGACATATAAACATTATATATTAAACATATATTAACATTAGTTGATTATGCTTCGCGCTTCCCTGAAGCCGTTCCCTTAAAAACCATAACTACTACAGAGGTGGCTGAAGCCCTTTTGTCCATCTTCTCCAGAGTGGGCATCCCTAGAGAAATTTTGTCTGACCGTGGGACACAATTTACATCTGACTTAATGCAACATCTATACCAACTTCTGGGAGTGAAGCCTTTCTTCACCACACCCTATCATCCCAGCTGTAATGGGAGGATTGAGCGCCAGCATTCGATTCTAAAGTCAATTTTAAGGAAACTTTGCTCCCTTAAACCTAAGGAGCGGCATCGCTACCTACCCTGTGCTTTGTTTGCCATGAGGGAAGTTCCCAGTGACTCTTTGGGGTTTTCACCTTTGGAACTTCTCTATGGTAGACAGGCCAGAGGTCCACTGTCCATCCTTCATGACTTATGGACTAATGAGGACGTAAAGGCTGAGGTTCAGTCTTCTTACCAGTTTCTCCTTGACCTTAGATCCAAACTTGAGGAGACCTCTGACATAGTTTCGAAAAACTTACACTTGTCAATGGACCAGTACAAAACCTATTTTGATTCCAAAAGTCAGAGAAGTTTTAAAGTAGGGGATAAAGTTCTTGAACTTTTGCCGATCAAGTCAAATAAATTATTAGTAGCATGGAAAGGCCCATATAAAGTATTAAAAATTTGTGGGAAAGTTGACTACCTCATAGAAGTCAAGGGGAAACCTAAGCTTTATCATATCAACATCCTTAAGAAATATTACCGAAGAAATTCGGTTAACTGCCTTAATAACTTTGACTTAGTTTTTCCACACGAACTTGATAAGACAACTGAAGAATGTAAGGTATGTGTAATTGACACCTCTAACTTAGACTATGATGAAGAACTACATGACTTGGTGACTTTTGACCACTCGGGCGCAACCAACATTAATGTTAATGAATCTTTGGATGACCATAAGAGACATGAACTACTTCAATGTGTGAGTAACTTTTCAGACGTCTTTACTGATATTACAGGTGTTACCTCCACGGTAGTCCATAAGATTGACTTACTGACGGACAATCCTATCAAACGAAAATTATACCCAGTTCCAGTTCACCTTAGGGATGCATTTGACCGAGAGATAGACAAATTATTAAAACTAAAGATCATTGAACCTTCAATATCTTCATATTGTTCACCAGTAGTCATGGTTAAGAAGGAGGATAATTCATATAGACTTGCTATTGACTTCAGAGGCCTTCAGCATTCTATGGAGAGGGAGCATGGACACAGCGGTCATCCCACACCCACTAAAAACAACAGACATAGCCCCGCTCCACAAAGGTCGCAGTACAGCAATTGCGATGAACTAAAGACCAATAGCACTAACATCCCATCAGTTACGCAATACGTATTTAGAGCAGGTTACTCTTGCCTGTCCCAGCTACTGGACTACTATGAGATGGTTCTGGATGCTATAGAGGTTAAGCACAATTCAGATGTAGTATACACAGTCTTTGCAAAAACCTTCAACAAGTGCAATCATGGTGTAACAGCGCACAAAATGCGTGATAAAGGATTAACAGGAAAAGTTGGTAGATGGATCTATAACTTCCTAACAAACAGAACACAAAGAATAATAGTAAACAGATTTAAGTCTGAGGCAGCTACTATGAAACGTTCTGTTCCAAAAGGCACAGTACTCGCTCCCATCCTACTCTGCTCATTGTAATTTATAGTTGTTCTCTGCTAAGTGTCATGTATGGTTGATCTCTGCTTAGTGTTATGTATGGTTGTTCTCTGCTTAGTGTATTGTATGGTTGTTCTTTGCTAAATATTATGTATGGTTGTTCTCTGCTCAGGGATATGTATATTTCTTATCTGCTCAGTGTTATATATAGCTGTTCTCTGCTCAGGGTTATGTATGGTTGTTCTGTGCTCAGTGTTATGTATAGTTGTTCTCTTCTCAGTGTTATGTATGATTGTTCTGTGCTCAGTGTTATGTACATTTGTTCTCTGCTCAGTGTTTTGTACGGTTGTTCTCTGCTCAGTGTTATGTATGGTTGTTCTCTGCTCAGTTTTATGTATGGTTGATCTCTGCTTTGTGTTATGTATGGTTGCTCTCTGCTCAGTGTTATGTACGGTTGTTCTCTGCTCAGGGATATGTATATTTTTTATCTGCTCAGAGTTATATATAGCTGTTCTCTGCTCAGTGTTATGTATGGTTGTTCTCTGCTCAGTTTTATGTATGGTTGATCTCTGCTTTGTGTTATGTATGGTTGCTCTCTGCTCAGTGTTATGTACGGTTGTTCTCTGCTCAGGGATATGTATATTTTTTATCTGCTCAGAGTTATATATAGCTGTTCTCTGCTCAGTGTTATGTATGGTTGTTCTTTGCTCAGTGCTATGTATTTTAGTTCTGCGCACAGTGTTATATATGGTATTTCTCTTCTCGGTGGTATGTATAGTTGTTCTCTTCTCAGTATTATGTACATTTGTTCTCTGCTCAGTGTTATGTATGGTTGTTCTCTGCTCAGTGTTATATATGGTTGTTCTCTTCTCAGTGTTATTATGGTTGTTCTTTGCTCAGTGTTATGTATGGTTCTTCTCTGCTTAGCGTTATGTATGGTTCTTCTCAGCTCAGTGTTTTTTACAGTTGTTCTCTGCTGAGTGTTACACATGATTGTTCTCTGCTCAGTGTTATATATATTTTTTCTCTGCTCTGTGTAATGTATGGTTGTTCAATGCTCAGTGTTATGTATATTTGTTTTCTGCTCAGTGGTATGTATGGTTGTTCTCTGCTCAGTGTTATGTATGGTAGTTCTGTGCTCAGTGTTATGAATGGTTCTTCTCTGTTCAGTGTTATGTATGGCTGTTCACTGCTCAATATTATGTATGGTTGTTCTCTTCTCAGTGTTATGTATTGGTGTTCTCTGCTGAGTGTTGTATATTGTTGTTCTCTGCACAGTATTATGTATTGTTGTTCTCCGCTCACTGCTATGTATGGTTGTTCTCTGCTCAGTGTTAAGTCTAGTTGTTCTCTGCTAAGTGTTAAGTATAGTTGTTTTCTGCTCAATGATATGTATTGTTGTTCTCTGCTCAGTGTTATGTGTGGATGTTCTCTGCTCAGTGTTAGTCTGGTTGTTATCTGCTCAGTGTTACGTATGGTTGTTCTCTGATCAATGTTATGTATGATTGTTCTCTGCTCAGTGTTATGTATTGTTGCTCTCTGCTCAGTGATATGAATGGTTGTTCTCTGCTCAGTGTTATGTATGGTTGTTCTCTGCTCAGTGTTATGTATGGTAGTTCTGTGCTCAGTGTTATGTGTGGTTGTCCTCTGCTAAGAAAAGATAGATAAGATTTCGTTCGGATTTTTAACTCCGGAGGGTTAGCCACCCAGGATAACCCAAGAAAGTCAGTGCGTCATCGAGGACTGTCTAACTTATTTCCATTGGGGTCCTTAATCTTGTCCCCCAGGATGCGACCCACACCAGTCGACTAACACCCAGGTACCTATTTGCTGCTAGGTGAACAGGACAACAGGTGTAAGGAAACGTGTCGAAATGTTTCCACCCGCCGGGAACCTAACGCTTGCCCTCCGTTTGTGAAGCGGGAACTTTAGCCACCAGGCCACCGGGCTGTGTTATGTATGGTAGTTCTGCGTTAAGTGTTATGTATTGTTGTTCTCTGCTCAGTGTTATGTGTGGTTGTTCTCTTCTCAGTGTTATATATGGCTGTTCTCTGCTTAGTGTCATGTATGGTTGTTTTCAGCTCAGTGTTATGTATGGTTGTTCTCTGCTCAGTGTTATGTATATTTGTTCTCTGCACAGTGTTTTTTATAGTTGTTCTCTGCTGAGTGTTATGTATAGTTGTTCTCTGCTCAGTGTTATGTATATTTGTTCTCTGCACAGTGCTATGTATGGTTGTTCTCTGCTCAGTATTATGTATTGTTGTTCTCTGCTCACTGTTATGTATGGTTGTTCTCTGATCATTGTTATGTAAGGTTGTTCTCTGCTAAGTGCTATGTATTGTAGTTCTTTGCTCAGTGGTATGTATGGTTCTCCTCCGTTCATTGTTATATATGGCTGTTCTCTGCTCAATATTATGTATGGAGTTTCTATTGTCAGTGTTATGTATTGTTGTTCTCTGCTCACTGTTATGTATGGTTGTTCTCTGCTCAGAGTTATGCAAGGTTGTTCTATGCTCAGTGTTATGTATATTTTTTCTCTTCTCAGTGTTATATATGGTTGTTCTCTTCTCAGAGTTATGTATGGTTGTTCTCTGCTAAGTGTTATGTATGGAAGTTCTGTGTTCAGTGTTATATAAGGTTGTTCTCTGTTCAGTGTTACGTATGGTAGTTCTGTGCTCAGTGTCATGTATGGTTGTTCTCTGCTTAGTGTATGTATTGTAGTTCTGCGCTCAGTGTTATGTATGGTTGTTCTCTGCCCATTGTTATGTATGGTTGTTCTCTGCTCAGTATTATACATGGTTGTTCTCTGCTCTGTTATGTGTGATTGTTCTCTGCTCAGTGTTAAGTCTGGTTGTTCTTTGTCCAGTGTTACATATGGTTGTTCTCTGCTAAGCATTATGAATAGTTGTTTCCTGCTCAGTGTTACGTATAGTTGTTCACTGTTCAGTGTTATGTATGATTGCTCTCTGCTCAGTGTTAAGTCTGGTTGTTCTCTGCTCAGTGTTACATATGCTAGTTCTCTGCTCAGTGTTATGTATGGCTGTTCTCTGCTCAGTGTTATGTATGGTTGCTCTGTGCTCAGTGTTATGTAAAGTTGTTCTCTGCTCATTGTTATTTATAGTTGTTCTCTGCTCAGTGTTATGTATTGTTGCTCTATCCTCAGTGTTATGTATGGTTGTTCTCTGCTCAGTGTTATGTATAGTTGCTCTGTGCTCAGTGTTATGTATAGTTGTTATCTAATAAGTGTTATATATGGTTGTTCTCTCCTCAGTGTTATGTGTGGTTGTTCTCTGCTCAGTGTCATGTATGGTTGTTTACTGCTCAGTGTTATGCATGGTTGTTCTCTGCTTAGTGTTATGATCAGAAAACAACCATGCATAAAACCGAGCAGAGAACAACCATACATATCACTGAGCAGAGAACAAGTATACATAGCACTGAGCAGGAGCAACAACAAATCAAACTGAGCATAGAACAATCATATATAACACTGATCAGAGAACAACCATACATGACACTGAGCAGAGAACAACCATGCATAACAGTCACCAGAGTACAACCATACATAAAATTGTGCAGAGAACAACCATACACAACACAGAGCAGAGAACAACCATACATAACACTGAGCAGAGAACAGCCATATATAACACTGAACAGAGAAGAACCATACTTAACACTGAGCACAGAACTACAATACATAACACTTAGCAGAGGACAACCATACATAACACTGAACAGAAAACAAATATACATGACACTTAGCAGGGAACAACCATACACAACAGAGAGCAGAGGAAAAAAAAACCCTTTAAAAAAAGGGAAAAGGGAAAAAAAAAAACCCAAAAAAAGGGGGGAAAAAAAAAAAAAAAAAAAAAAAAAAAAAAAAAAAAAAAATTTTTTTTTGGGGAAAAAAAAAAACCCAAAAAAAAAAAAAAAAAAAAAAAAAAAAAAAAAAAAAAAAACCCCCCCCAAAAAAAAAAAAAATTTCCCGGGGAAAAAATTTAAAAAAAATAAACTTTAAAAAAAAAATTTTAAAAAAAAAAAGGGCCGGGGGTTTTTTTAAAAAAGGGCCCCAAAAAGGGGTTCCCGGGGGGAAAAATTTTTTAAAAAAAAAATTTTCCCCCTTGGCCCCCAAAAAAAAAAAAAAGGGGGGGGGGCCCCCCCCCCCCAAAAAAAAAAAAAACCCCCAAAAAAAAAAAAAAATTTTTTAAACCCTTTTTTTCCGGGAAAGGGGGTTTTAACCCCCTTAAAAAAAAAATTTTTTTTTTTTTTAAAAAAAAAACCCTTTAAATTTTAAAAAAAAAAAAAAAAAAAAAAACCGGGCCCAAAAAAAACCCCAAAAAAAAAAAAAAAAAAAAAAAAAAACAAAAAAAAAAAAAAAAAACCCGGAGAAAAAACCCCAAAAAAAAAAAAGGGAACAAAAAAAAAAAGGGAAAACCCCCTTTTAAAACCCCAAAAAAAAAACCAAACAAAAACAAAAAAAAAAAAAAAAAAAAAAAAAAAAAAAAAACCCGGGAACAAAAAAAACCCAACCAAAAAAAATTTTTGGGGGCCCAAAAAAAAAAAAAAAAAATTGAAAGAGAAAAAAAAAAAAAAAAACAAAAAAAAGGGAAAAAAAAAGGGGAAAAAAAAAAAAAAAAAAAAAATTTAAAAACAAAAAAAACCCCAAATAAAAAAACAAAAAAAAAACCCCAAAAAACAAAAAAAAAAACCCCAAAAAAAAAAAAAATTTACAAAAAAACAAAAAAAAAAAAAAAAAAAAAACAAAAAAAAAAAAAAAAGGGGGAAAAAAAAAAAAAAAAAAAAAAAAAAAAACAATTCAAAAAGCAAAAAAATTTAAAAAAAAAAAAACACCAAAAAAAAAAAAGGGAAAAAAATTTTAAAAACAAAAAAAAACATCACAAAAACCCCCCCCCCCCCCCAAAAAAAAAAAAATTTAAAAAAAAAAAGGGAAAAAAAAAAAAAAAAAAAACCCCCCCCAAAAAAAAAAAAAAAAAAAAAAAAATTTTTAAAGAAAACCAAAAATTCCGGAAAAAAAACCCCATCCCCAAAAAAAAAAAAACCCCCCCCCCAAAAAAAAAAAAAATTTGGGGAAAAATTAAAAAATTTAAGGGGAAAAAAACCCCCCTTAAAAAAACCCCGGGGAAAAAAAAAAAAAAAAAAAAAAAAAAACCGAGAAAAAAAAAAAAAAAAAAAAAATTAATAAAAGGAAGAAAAAACCCCCCTTAATCCCCAAAAAAAAAATTTTTAAAACCCAAAAGAAACTTTTAAAAAAGGCAAAAAAAAAAAAAAGAGCCCCCCTTTTCCAACAAAAAAAAAACCATAAAAAAAAAACCAAAAAAAAAAAAAAAAAAAAAAAAAACCCCCCAACCATTTTTTCCGGGGGGGAAAAAAAAAAAAAAACAAAAAAAAACCAAAAAAAAAAAAGACAAAACAAACCCAAAAAAAAAAAAAAAACCCAAAAAAAAAAAACCCCCCAAAAAAAAATTTAAAAACCCAAAAAAAAAAAAGGCCCAAAAAAAACAAAACCAAAAAAAACCCTTTAAAAAAAAAAAAAAAAAAAAAACAAAAAAAAAAAAAACCCCAAAAAAATTAAAAAACCGGGAGCAAAAAAACCCAAAAAAACCCAAAAAAAAAAAAATAAACATAACCTTAGAAAAAGAACCCAATACATAACCTGAGGGGGAGAAAAACCCATATTTAACACAAACCAAGAACCCCAAATTCAAAAACACTGACCGGAAAAACAAACCTTTAAAAATTTAAAAATGAGAAAAGAACAATTTACATCCCACGGGCGAAGGGGGAAAACCCAAAAAATTAAAAACTTTTAGAGAAAAACCCAACAAACCCACCCCCCGGAGAAAAATTTATACAAAAACACTTAGCGAGAAAAACCATACTTTAACTTTGAGGTAAAACAACAATTTTAACATTACCCAAAAATATTAACCCCAACCCAAACATTGAACAGAGGAAAACCTTACATAACACTGAGCAAAAGAAAAAAACCAAAAACCCCCTTGAGGAGAGAAAAAACCTATTTAACACTAAACCAGGAACCCATATGTAAAAATAAAGAGAACCGCCAAAAAGGCAAAAGAAAACCCAACCAAACATCCCTAAACAGGAAACATTCAAAACACTGAGCAGGGACAAAATAAAAACACTGACAGAGAACAAAAAATACAAAACATTGAAGAAAACCCCTTACTTTCACTGGCAGAAAAAAAACCCTTACAAAAACACTGAGCGGGAGAAAACCAACCCTAAGGGAAAACACTACAAAAAGAAAAAAAAAAGATACATTAAAACGAGAAATCCAACCTAACACGAGAAGAGAAAAACCCTTTTACATAAACTGGACAGAGCAACAAACAAAAACACTAGCAGAGAAAAAACCATCATAACCTGGAAAGAAAAAAAACAAAATACATAAACATTTTAAAAAAGTAGAGAAACAACCATACAAAACCCATAAACAGAGAAAAAACCAACTTTTTTTTAGAGAAAAAACCTTAAATAACATTGGCAAGAAAAACCATCCAAAACCCTTTTAGAAAAAAACACCATAAATAACAAAGCAGAGAAAAACCCCTACAAAAATTTGGCACAAAACACCAATACTTTAACACGGGAACAAGAAAACCTAAAAAACACTGAGTTAAAAACAAAATCCCAAACACTGAGCAAAGAAAAAACCTTTTAAAACCCTTGAGCAAGAAACCCGTTAAAAAACGAGGGGGTAAAAACAAACATAACACTGAGCAGAAAAAAAAAATATAAAAAACACTGAGCAAAGAAAAAAACCCTTTCCCACTAAAGCAGAGAAAACCCAAATAACCCCAAGAAAAAGGGGAAAAAACTATAAAAAACACTTTCCAGAAAAAAAATTTCACAAAAAAACCTTACAAAAAAGAAAACCCAATAAAAAAACACTGAGCGAGAAAACCTTCATAACACCCCAGGAAAAACCCATCATAAAACGGGAGCAGAGAAAAAACCATAAAAAAAAAAGGGAGGGAACAACCTTTAAATACTGACCCGGCAACTTCATAACACTGAGGAAAAAAAGAAAACCCAAAACCATACTAAACCGGCAGAGAAAAACCTTTTAAAACACAGGGGGAGAGAACAACCGACTTAATCGAGCAAGAAAACCCTTACATAAAAATTAAACAGGACAAAAATTTTAAACTGACGGGGAAAAAACCCTAAAAAAAACTGATCAGAGAAAAACCCAATAAAAAACCCTTGAGGAGAAAAAACTATTTTGGGGCCCAAAAAAATAAAAACAGAGAGAGGAAAAACCCCATACAAACAATGGAACAAAAAAGAGAAAAACAATAATAAACAAAAAAAGGGAAGGAAACAATCTTACAAAAAACCTTGGGAGAAAAAATTTACTTTTAAACTGAGCAAAGAAAAACCCTAATTCCGAAAAGAAAAAAACCATACAAAACACTAAAAACAGGGGCCAAAAAAATTCCCTAAACCCCGAGCAGGAAAAAAACCCAACTTAACACTAAAGCAAGAAAAACCCAAATAAATAAACTGAGCGGAAACACTTTTAATTAAAAAGAGAGAGAAACCAAAAACAAAAACCAAAAATACATAACATAAAGCAAAAGAAAAACCCCATCATTTTTACGGAGCCCAATTTATAAATAAAAAATTTAAAGGGAGAAGAAAAACAAAACCTGAGCAAGAACAACCATACATAACATAACAGAGAAAAAACCTACATAACCTGAGAAAAAAAAAAACAATACTTTAACACTGAGCAGAGAAAAAAACCATAAAACACGGCAGGAACAAAACAACAAAAAAACTGAATTTCCGAAAATAAATTTTTTAACACAGACAGAAAAACCCATAAAAAACACGGGCCAGAAACAACTTAAAAACCCAATGAGCAGAAAAAAAAAAATACTAACACAGAGCAAGAAAAAAATTTCAAAAACCTTGGGGAAAAAACCAACCATAAAAAACACTGGCGAGAACCCCATACATAAAAATAAGCGGGGGAAAAAACTAATAACATGGCAGAGAAAACATAAAACCTGGCAGAAAAAAACAACCACATAACATTAACAGAGAAAACCATATATAAAATTTAAAAAAATTTATACAAAAACACTGAGCAAGAAAACCATAATAACACTGACCAAAACCCAATACAAAAATTTGCAAAAAGAACAAAATATTTTAACCCACTGATTTAAGAAAACCCTTACAAAACACTGAGGAGAAAAAACCCTTTAATAACATGAGAAAAGAAAAATTCATAAAACTGGGGAGAAAAACCCCTTTAAAAACACTGGGGGAGAAAAAACCCTTTTAAAAACAAAGCGGGAGAAAAATTTCCAAAAACATTAGAGGGGAACCCCCCTTTAAAATTTAACAGGGCCCGAAAACACAATACTAAAAATGCAAAATTAAACCAAAAAAACCACGAACAGAGAGAAACCATACAAAAACATGAGCAGAAAAAAACCCCTACAAAACCCCGAGCAGAAAAAAAACCAACCTTAATTAAAAACCCAAATAACTTAAAACAGAAAAAAACCCCCTAAAACAGAGAACGCCCTTAAAACACTGACAGAAAAAAACCAAAACATGCCCCGACGGGGGAAAAAACATTAAAAACATTGGGGAGAGAGCTAAACATAACATAAGCAAAAAAACAATCTTTGAACCCATTGTTTCAGAGAAAAAACCTACATTCATTGAGGAAACAATACATAACCTGAGCAGAGAAAAAACTAGAAACCCTTTAGCAAAGAACAACGGGAAAAAACACTGAGCAGAGAAAAAACCCAAAATTAACACGAAGGAAACACCATACTACAATGATCCAGGGGGGGGAAAAACCCCCCCCCTTCACACTCAAAAGAAAAAACCTTCTTTCCCGGGCGGGGGGAAAAACAACTTTTTTTAACCTGGTTTGAAAAAACCAACCAAAATTGGAAATTTGGGGAGCCCCGGGTTTAAACACCTGGGGGAAAAAATTTTAAACCAAAAGGGGGAAAAAAAACCCATCCATGCCCACTGAGGGACCGGGGGCCAACCCCCTTAAAAACGAAACGAAACCTTACTTTTTTATTACATGAACACCATAAAAACACTAAACAAGAGAAAAATACATAAAATGGGGCCAAAAACAAAATACTTAAAACGAGAAAGAAAAAATTTTAAAAAACATTGACAAGAAAAACCTAATAAACTGAGCAGAAAAACCATCATAACACTGAGCAGAAAAATTCATAACATGGGGCAGAGAAAAAACAAAATAACATTTAGCGGGGGAAGAACCTGCAAAACCCACTAGCAGAGAAAAAAAACAAAAAAAAACCCTTTGAGAGAGAAAAAACCCTTACATAAACTTAGCAAAGAAAAACCATCCCAAAACCATGAGTTAAAAAACAACCCAAAAACATAACAAAAAAAAGGGGACAAAAATTTTTCATAACATTTTGGGGAGAGAGAACTCCCATAAAAAAATGGGGGGAGAAAAAACCCTTACAAAAACACGGCAAAAAACAAAAATCCATAACACTGGGGAGAGAAAAACCAACAAAAATGGGGCAGAAAAACAAATTTAAAACACTAAAGGAAAGGAAACAAAAAAATGTTTTACAGAAACAACCTTCCTTTAACATAAACAAGTTAAAAATACTAAACTGAGCGGGGAACCCAAACAAAACACGGGACAGAGAAACAAAAAATAAATTGGGGAGAAACTATTTACAAAACCACTAAAGCAGAAAAAACCCATAATAAACTGAGCAGGAAAAAAAAAAAACATTTAACGGGAAAAATTTTCATAAAAAATGAAAAAAACCTCTTTAAACGAGCAAAGACAACAACATTCCACAAGCAGAGAAACAACATAATAACACTGAGAAAGGGGAAAAACCCAAACAAAAACACGAGCAAAAAACAACCTTACTAACACGGGCCAAGAACAACATACAAAAAAATGAGAAAGGAGAACATAAATAAGAGGAAAAAAGAAAAACATTTTGCAAACAAAATACAAAACTGAGCAAGCCCAACCAAATTTACATAATAAGCAGAAAACCCATTCATTAAAAACAGGGCAGAGAAAACCAACATAAAACTGAGCCAAAAAACACCATAATAACAACCTAAACAAGAACAAATACTAACCTGAGAACGGCAAATATACATAACACTGAGGAGAGAACAACCATACAAAAACATTTAGCAAAAAAAACAATAACAAAACTGAGCAGAAAAACCAAAAAAACTTTAGAGAGAGAACGTTACATAAATGAAAGTAAAAACCCCCTTTACATAAATGGCAGAGAACAACCATAAAAAATTAACAGAGCCAAAAGAACCAACCCACCCAAAAAAACGGGCAGAGAAACAACCTAAAAACCCCAGAGCAGAAAAAAACCCATACTTAACATGAGCCGAGAAAAAACCATAGATAACATTAAGCAAAGAGCAACTGTACATGCACTGTTTCAGAAACAACTATACAAAAACATTGAGAAAGAGACCAACCATACTTTATCATGGGCACAGAAAAACCCAAATACATAAAAAGGGAGCGGGAACAACAACAAATAAAACGGGAGCTTAAAACCAATGTTTTCTTAACACAGTCGGGGGAAAACCAAATACATAAAAATGGAGAGAAAAACCTTTTACGAAAACACTAAAGCAGGACCCAAAATTTTTCTTTAAACTGAGCATAGAACAATCTTACTTTAAACATGGTCAGGAAAAAACCCAAAAACTAACACTGAGGGGGAAAAACGTACAAAACCCACTGTGCGGGAAAACTACCAAATATACGCTGTTGCAGAAAAAACAACCATTCATAAATTGAACAGGGGAAAAACCCAATTATAACATGAGCACACCAAATTTTAATACCCTGAGGGAAAAAACCCCCTTTACATAAAAACTGGGGCACGGGAACTGAAATACATAAATTGAGCAGAAAAACAACCATACTTAACACTGAGCTCAGAACTTCCATACAAAAAACACGGGCCCGGGAGAAAAA
The DNA here is from genome assembly GCF_026875155.1 of Cherax quadricarinatus. Classification (NCBI taxonomy): domain Eukaryota; kingdom Metazoa; phylum Arthropoda; class Malacostraca; order Decapoda; family Parastacidae; genus Cherax; species Cherax quadricarinatus. The sequence goes on along the minus strand of NC_069439.1, from coordinate 37,514,916 downwards.
CCCTTACAAAAACACTGAAAAAAGAAAAAAAATGTACCCCCACTGAGTAAAAGAAAACCCATAATAACATAAAGGAAAGAGAAAAACCATTCAAAACACTGGCAGGAAAAAATTTTACTTTAACACTTAGGGGGAAAACAACCTTTAAATTACATTGAGCTGGGAAACAACAATATTTAAACCCCACCCCGCAGATATTAACCGAACAAAAACCTAAAAGAGAGAAAACCCTTTACAAAAACCCCTGAGCAAGGGAAAACAACCTACATAAACTGGGGGGAGAACAACCGTATTTTAACCCACTGAACAGTGAACAGCTATATGTAACACTCAACAGAGAATCCCAAAAAAGCCCACTGATCAGAGAAAAAACCAAAAAAAACCCCTGAGCAAAAGGCCCAAGCTTCATTAAATTTGACAGGGGAGCATAAAATTAATAAACACTGGCGAGAACAATCATACAAAAACATTGATCAGAAAAAAAAACCAATTTGGGCACTGAGCAGAAAAAACAACCTGACATAAAACTGAGCAGAGAAAAATTTCAAAAGTAAAAATGAGCAAAGAAAAAAACAAGACAAACCCACTAAAAGAGAACACCCCAAAACATAACACAGAGCAGAGAAAAAACCCATACAATAAAAATGATCAGAGAAAAAAACAAAACAAAACCACCCCGCAGAAAACAACCTAATAACAGGGGACAGAAAACAACTATACATAACACTGAGAAAGAGAAAAAAACCAAAAGAAAAAACACTGGCGGGAGAAAAACCCCGGGATTTTAAAAATAGCGGATCAACCTACTTAAGAGTGGGCAAAGAAAAACCCATCCAAAAACCCCTTGAAGAAAAAACAGCCCTTTCATAACACAGGGAAAGAGCAACCCAATACAAATATTGAGCAGTGAACGCCATCATTACATGAACAGAAAAGGGAACCTTTACTAACACTGAGTCCCAAAAACAAAAATTACGAAACATAAAGCACAGAAAAAACCCATTAATAAACACTGAAGAACAGAATTACCGTATAAAAAATTTGAGCAAAAAACCAACCATGCATAAAAAATGACCCAAAAAACAAAATTACAAAAACACTGGAGAAAAAAAACTTTACATAACATGAGAGAGAAGAACCATGCATAACACTAAAGAGAGAACAACTAAAAAAAAAACGTTGAGCAGAGAACAACTTCACATAACACTTAGCAAAGCACCCATACAAAAACCTGAGCTGAGAAAAAACCAAAACCAAACAAAAAAACAGAGAAAAAACCAAATTCATAACACTGAGCAGAGAGCAACTTTTAAATTAAAAATGAGCAGGGGAAAAAAATTTCCAAAAACACTGAGCAGAGAACAAAAAATTTGCAAAAACACGGAGGAGGAGAAAAAACCAAATACATAAACTGGCAAAAGAACCAAATTTGAAACCCTTTGGGGAAAGAGAAAAACCCAAGACTTAATGCTTAGCAGAGAAAAACCTTACTAACACTAAACAGGGGAAAAATTTTATTCGTAACACGAGCGGGGGAAACCCGCCATACATATCATGATAAAAAGAAAAAACAATACTTAACTTTGGGAGGAAGAGTTTACTGTCCCTTATCACTGGCAGAAAAAAAAACCTTTACAAAACCCTGAGCAGAGGCAACAATACAAAAACCCCTGAACGGAGAACAATTACATAAAACTGATAAGAGAAAAAAAGATACTTTAAAAATGAGAAAAGGAAACCGTACATGTAACTGTGAAGAGAAAACCATACATAACACTGAGACGGGAGCAACAATAAAAACACTGAGAAAGAGAACAACCAACGTAAACACTGAGCACAGAAAAAACCCCATACAAAATACTGACAGAGAAAAAATAAATAAAGATTTAAGCAGGAAAACCTTACATAACACTGAGCGAAAAAAACCCCAATGCATTAAATTTCCCCAAGAGACAAAAAATTAAAAATAACACTGAACAGAAAAAAGAACCATAAATTTAACCCTTTGAGCCCCAGAACTACCATAAAATAACACTAAGCAGAGAAAAACCTAACATAATCTGAGCACAAAAACTACAATACATAAATGGCAGGGGAAACAACCATACATAACACTGAGCGGAAAACAACCCCTTAAAACGGAGGCTTTAGAACCCAATAAATTTCAACACAAAATCCGAGGAAAAAACCATACAAAAACCTTGAGCAGGAAAAAACCAAACATAACACTGAGCGGGAGAAAACCCTTACGAAACACTGAGCAGAGAGCAACAATTCTTTAAACACTGGCAAGAACAATCATACAAAAACACTGGTCAGAGAACTCCCCATACATAAACCACTGAGCAGGGAACAAACGTACAAAACACTGTGCAGGGGAAATACCACATAAAAGCTGTGCAGGAAAAAACCATTCTTAAAAGAACAGGGGGAAAAACCTTTATAAAAATGGCACACACCCAAAACTTTACATAACCTGAGCAGGGGGAAAACCTTTTATTTTAACACTGAGACGGGATTTGAAATTACATAACTTGAGCAGGGGAAACAACCATATTTTAACACTGGGGCTCAGAACTCCTTACATAAAAATGACCGGAGAAAAACCTTACAAAACACTGAGAAAAAGAACAAATGTACAAAACCAAACTGAGTAGAGAAAAACCCTTTCATAAAAACTAAATTTAAGAGAAAAAAACCATTCAAAACAATGAGCGAAAAAAAATATAATAACCCCTTAGCGGAACAACCAAAAATTTTACATTGAGCTGGAAAAAACAATATTTAAAACACTCAGCAGATTTTAAACCGAAAATAACACTGAACAGAGAGAAAACCCTAAAACACTGGCAGGAAACAACCAACATAACACTGAGCAGAGAAAAAACGTATTTAAAAACACAAAAACAGTGAACAGCTATTTGTAACACTAAACGAGAACTGCCATAAATGACATGATCAGAGAACAACCTTTCATGCCCTAGGCAGAGAGAAAGTTTTCAATCACGGGAGCAGAGAGATAAATTTCAAAACATTTGAGCGGGAAACAATTTCATACAAAAACTTGATCAGAGAACAACCATACATGTCACTGGCAAAAACAACCTGACATAACACTGAGCAGAAAAACAATCAAAAGAAAACCCTGAGAAAAGAAAAACCCAAAGGGGATAACACTGAGCAGAAAAACCCCAAAAAATTTTAAAACACAGAGCAGAAAAACAACCATAAAATAATAATGATCAGAGAAACAAACATACATAACATTTCAGCAAAGAAAAAACCCAACAAAACATGAGCAAAAAAACAACTATACATAAACTAAAGTAGGGGGAAAAAAACCCATACGTAAACCTGAGCAGAAAAACACCAAAACAAAAACACTAAAGCAGGGGAAAAAAACCATACATAAGAGTGGGCAAAAAATTAACCATCCATGAAAATTGAGAAAAGAACAGCCATAAAATAACACAGAGAAGGGGAAACCATACATAATATTGAGCAGTGAACACCCATACAAAACCCACTAAAAGAGAAGAAAACCATACAAAACACTGAGACAAAAACAAAAATACGAAAACATTGAAAACAGAAAAAAATTTAAAAACACTGAGCCAGAATTAGTATATAAAACTGAGAAAGGAAAAAAACCCAAATGCTTTAAATGAGCAGAAAACAAATTTACATAACATTGAGCAGAAAAAACAACTATCAAAACACTGAGCAAAAGAAAAACCTTTGCAAAACATTTCAGCAGAAAACCCCAAATATAAAAAAACCGTTTGAGCAGGAGAACAACTTCAACTTTAACATTGCAAAAAAACATCCATAATAAAACTGAGCTGAGAACAACCATACATAACACAAAACAGAGGACAACCATTCATAACACTGAGCAGAGAGCAACTATAAATTACAATGAGCAGAGAACAACCTTACATAACACTGAGCAGAGAACAACAATGCATAACACTGAGGAGAGAACAACCATACATAACACTGAGCAGAGAACAACCATATGTAACACTGAGGAGAGAACAACCAGACTTAATGCATAGCAGAGAACAACCTTACATAACACTGAACAGTGAACAACTATTCGTAACACTGAGCAGGGAACAGCCATACATATCACTGATCAGAGAACAACAATACATAACATTGAGGAGAGAGCTACTGTACATATCACTGAGCAGAGAAAAACCATACATAACACTGAGCAGAGAGCAACAATACATAACACTGAACGGAGAACAATCATACATAAAACTGATAAGAGAACAACGATACATTAAACTGAGCAAAGAGCAACCGTACATGTCACTGAGCAGAGAACAACCATACATAACACTGAGCACAGAGCAACAATACATAACACTGAGCAGAGAACAACCATACGTAACACTGAGCACAGAACAACCATACATAATACTGAGCAGAGAACAGCTATATATAAGAGTAAGCAGAGAACAACCATACATAACACTGAGCAGAGAACAACCATACATAATATTTAGCAGAGAACATTCATAAATAACACTGAACAGAGAAGAACCATACATAACACTGAGCACAGAACTACCATACATAACACTAAGCAGAGAACAACAATACATAACTCTGAGCACAAAACTACAATACATAACACTGAGCAGAGAACAACCATACATAACACTGAGCAGAAAACAAATATACATAATACTGAGCAGAGAACAACTATAAAAAACTCTGAGCAGAGAGCAACTTTACATAACACTGAGGAGAGTACAACCATACATAACACTGAGCAGAGAACAACCATATATAACACTGAGCAAAGAACAACCACCCATAACACTGAGCAGAGAACAACCATACATAACACAGAACACAGGACAACTATACATAACAATGAGCACACGGTAACTGTACATAACACTGAGCAGAGAACAACCATACATAACACTGAGCAGAGAATAACCATGCATAACACTCCCCAGAGTACAACCATACATACAACTGAGCAGAGAACAACCATACAAAACACAGGGAAGGGAACAACCATTTATAATACTGAGCCGCAAACAACCATACATAACACTGAGCAGAGAATAACCATGCATAAGACTCACCAGAGTACAACCATACATAAAACCGTGCAGAGAACAACCATACACAACACAGAGCAGAGAATAACCGTACATAATACAGAGGGGAATCATAGGCCTGTCCCGTGTGGAAAAATAATAATATTGAACTTTGTGTCAGAGGAAAGAAAGTCTCCCTGAAAGCATTGAGTATACATAGTGTATAGTGTATACTACAGTGGCTCCCTAGTATATTGATGATAAAGGCTAAAGTGTCATTTGAAAACAGGTGAATTTGTAAATGAAGTGATAAGCCTATAGAGGCAGGTGCCAGAAGTCGCCAGAAACTTTACCACAGGTCGGGCTGTTTTTAATAATCTTCCTGGCCTGTTTGTGTACTCGCATATAATCTAGTGATACCAGTGAATAGCAGAATACGTGTTGTAGTAGCAACTAACCAGTATTATAATGGTACTTAGTGAAGTGGAGTGACTTTCATTAGTTTCTTTTTCTTGAAATACCAGCGTTTTCTGTGAGTTTCATATAACCTGTTTGTTACCCGCGGTCGCAATATACACAAAAGAGAAGCAATTATTACTACAGAAAAAGCGCCTTCCTCCAAAATTTGCAACAGTCAACTATAGTGATAATATAGCATTTATTTGGTGGAGACGGAAAAAAAAAAATAGAGAAGCTAGATACAGCGATTGATAAACAAGGGTGGAGGCTCGACCGTTCGTCATTGTAGGAGTGCCAGCAGTCACCGGCTCTTCAACACGCAAGTTATACTTTTGTATCAATCAAATCACATATTACTCGGTAGATAATTTCCAGTAGATTTCCTTTATGTGTTAGCTCAAATCACCGACCAGTATGGTTTAAATAAGTGACCCATGATCAGATCAGATAGACTGGTCCCCAACCCTTGACTGGTCGAACCTTGACTGGTCCGAACCCTTGACTGGTCCGAACCCTGGATGGTTTCAAACGGTTTCGTTGTGCACCACCTAGCAGGTTTTTTAATAGAATATTCAAGAGGTTGCTAGTAGAATTGCAGTAAAATAAACCATTCAAAATCATATGAAGCGTGTGTAGTCTGTGGTCAGTCAAACAAACGGGCTCCACATGCATAAATTGTCATTTCTGTGGTAATTTTGGGGTCACGCCCCTTGTGCAGATATCCAAGAACTAGCTACAAGCAGTATTAAAACAGGGAAGTGTTTTTTGGGGATGCCCCCAAATGAGATAAATCTGTGGGGCTAAAATCACAAGGGTATTAAAAGAGGTCAACATCAAAGCTGTTTCATAGAAAACCTGGAAGCTTCTACAACAGATGGGAACATAAAAAGTCCGGGCTGAATGGTTCTGCCCCTTTATTTCTGGCCATGTAGTCAGAAAACGTAAGGCTGGAGATGATGTCCTGGTAGTCAGTAAATGGGGGGCTGATAGTGCTGTCTGGGAGACAGTAATGGGGAAGCTGGAGGTGCTGTCCTGGGAGACGTAATGGTGAAGCTGGAGGTGCTGTCCTGGGAGACAGTAATGGTGAAGCTGGAGATGCTGTCCTGGGAGACAGTAATGGGGAAGCTGGAGATGCTGTCCTGGGAGACAGTAATGGTGAAGCTGGAGATTTTGTCCAGGTTGTCGGGGAAATTTTACGCAGGAAGGAATACATATGAATGACCGCATAGGGGACAGGAGCCAAAGTAGGGAAACAAGTGTAGTCAAAAATAAGATAAAACCAATATTGCAAACTAGAAATACCCCAGGAAAATAGCAAACAAGAGGACTCCCTAGCAATAGTGAGGATATTTTACCAAAAACAAATGGTGGGAGCTCCATTGTTGGTGCTAGGGAGGATAGAAGAAACGGGGAAAACCCGCACCAACGGGGAAACAGTCACAAAAAACCCAAAGGGGGCAAAGGGAAAAACCAACCCTTTGTGCACATACATGCACTCCGGTATTTTCTGGCAGGGGAAACCCTGGAAAAACAAGGGGACGTGCAACTATGCCCCACCCTAGGAAATGTCATGCCCATATGAAAACAGGAAAATCCCAAACCCCCCTTCCTGTAATTTTTTTTCCCACCCTAAACTGGGGTACCTCTTCAGTACAGGAATGACTGTGCAATAACTTAAATTGCCAGGAAATACCAAAAAAAGGGGACAAAAAGATACAAAACATCCAGGCCAAGGGAAAAACCCTGGTACCACAGTCACTCAAGGGGGAGGGGTTTTTTTTAGTGCCGGGGAAGGGAAAAAAAAAACCCGGGAAAGGAAATGGAAAGAAATCGTAAAAACCAAATCCAGTCATTCCTGGAGGGGAACCACAGTCGATGGCCTCCACTCCAAACCAACAGATACAGATACTAATGCCGGAAAAAAAACCCCCCCCCCCGTACCAACAAAAACCCCCATCCGAAAACTTTCCTTTTTTTGCAAATATACGGGGTCTAAAGCCAAAAACAAACAAAAAAAATACCTTTCATCCGTGGACGCTTGCAGAGGCAAAGGCAAGGGTTCGGGGGCTTTCACTGAGACCCACAAAAAGGGATCATTTGGGACAACGAAATATGGATCCCATTTACAACCTATAAGATGTGAAAAGAGTGAACAGGAAAAAGGGGGGGGTTTGGCCTTTTACATTGCAGAGTCACTTGTTTGCACAAAACTGCTAAATGCCTAAAATGATGTAGGGAATTTTTAGCAGTAAAGGTCGAAAAACCCAAAACCTAGTCATTGTGATAGCCCAAACAAGCCCCCCGGGAATTGCAACATCCCAAAATTTCCCCGGAACAGCTGTTAAAAATTGACCCCCTGTCGGGAAAAACCCTTTCCCACCCCCTGCCCCCAAACATTTTGCTCCGGGGGGGATTTAAAAACTTAAGGCACCAAAAAAGGAGGAATATGCAAATAATTTGTTGCAGTAATAACACCAGGGGGGCAGCTCTAAATAAAAACTCACACTCACGCGAGTTTTTTAAAAATCCTGAAAAAAAATTTAAAATTTAAAAACCGGGCAAATAATAGAGCCTCTAGACTGGGAAAATACACTAAAACCTCATTTTCACTAACAATGTTGATCGTTTAAAGAAATATCACCATATCAAAAACAATATACTCAGATCACAACATAATTGAGGTTCAAATCATTTTATGGCGGAGCCCCAGAAACCCACATAATGAGATTAGTCAAAAGAGGGAGCATTCCCCCAAATTCAACTTCAATAACAAAAACATAAAGTGGGACCAAGTAAACCAAAATCCTAACCGATATAAGCCCGGGAAAAATATACTAAGCAAAAACAACCCCAACTTAAAGCCTAGAAAAGAATTTAAATCGGGAGCACTCGAAGTATGCACAAGGCTTATTCCTCTAAAGGGAAAAAAGGGGGAGTAGAAAAGTAAAACAAAAGAGGAAAAGGCCTCCCCTTTTTAAAGGGGACGGAAAAGAATTAAAAGAGCGGCTAAAAGAGGGCCCAAAAAATCTGAAATGCCCTTTGGGAGACACTGGTCAGAAAAAAAGCAAGCATCGAACTTAAGCTAAAAAATCCTTTAGGGGTCAGGAATCGCGGGGAAAAACTAAAAGCCCCTAAAAAGAAAATCGAAAGAAAACCCCCAAAATATTTTCTTCTCCTATTTTCCAAAAACAAAATCGAGAACAACGACCAGTAAATTTGGGGCCCCCACTTTAAAAAAGATGGGTCCTTTCACAGATTACAAAAAAGGAAATGAAATGAGCTACTCAAGTCCCAAAAATGACTCAGTTTTTTTGCAAGCCCCTAAAAACCGACTGAGAGTCGAAGTCAAAAAGAAATTTTTTTTTTGGGGAAGCCACAAAAAATTTATTAACACAAGCCTATCCCATTTTTTTCCCGACGCCCCAAAAGACTTCGAAAAGGCGATAAATGACATGCCCAGCACTCCTCCCCGGGGCCAGACTCATGGAACTCTTGTTCACAAAACTAAAGAAGCCCCATACGAGCCTTTTCCACCTATGGAGAGGGAGCATGGACACGGGGGTCGCCCCATTACAAAAACAACAGACATAGCCCCACTCCAAAAAGGGGGGCAGTAAAGAAACAGAAAAAGAACACAGACCAATAGCACAACACCCCATATCAAAAAATCTTTGAAAGGGGTCCTAAGAAGCAAACCCCACGCACTAAAAAACCCATCATTACACAACCCGGGGCAACAGGGGTTTGGAACGGGGTCGCTCCTGTCTGCCCCAAAATTTTGGGATCACTCGAAAAGGGCCTAAATGATAGAAGACAAAAAAAATGCAGATGTAAAATAAAAGACTTTTCAAAAGCCTTTGACAAGGGGACCATGGCGTAATAGCGCACAAAATGCGTCTAAAGGAATAAAAAGGGAAAACGGGCGATGGATCTTTAAATTTTTTCCCCACTAACAAACACAGAAGATCGTCAACAATAAAGTCCGAGGGGTTTTCGTGAAAAGCTCTGTTCCCCAAGGGGACAGTACCGCCCCATCTTGTTCCTCATCCTTTTATCCGACATAACAAGGATGTCAGCCACAGCACCGGTCTTTTCCCTTTTCAGTGACCCCGAATCTGCATGTACAGTTCTTCCATTGCAAACTGCAAAGCTCCAGGGAGACATCACCAAATCTTTCAGTGGGCTGCAGAAAACAATATGAAATTCAACGATGAAAATTTCAATTACTCAGATATGGTAAACATGAGGAAATTAAAACTTCATCAGGTACAAAACAAATTCTGGCCACAAAAAAAAGCGAAACACCAACGCAAAAACCTGGAGTGATCAGTCGGAGGACTCACCTTCAAGGACCAAACATTGTATCAATCGCAACTGCTAGAAAAATGACAGATGGATAATGAAAACCCTTTAAAACTAGGGAGGCCAAGCCCATGATGACACTCTTCAGGGCACTGTTCTATCTAGGCTGGAATATTGCTGCACACTAACACACCTTTCAAGGCAGGTGAAATTGCCGACCTAGAAAATTACAGAGAACTTTCACGGCGCGCATAAGGAGATAAAAACCTCAATTATTGGGAGCGCTTGGGTTCAAAACCCTGTATTCCCTGGAACGCAGGAGGGAGAGTTTACAGATATATACACCTGGAAAACCCAAAGGGGGACTAGTCCGAATTGCACACGAAATCACCCACTACGAAACAAAAAGACTTGGGAGACGATGCCCATCCCCCAATGAAAAGCAGGGTGTCACTAGCATTAAGAGACCATACAAATAATGTCAGGGGGCCCGAACTGTTCAACTGCCTCCCAGCACACTAAGGGGGGTTTCCAAAAAACCCCTGGCATCTTCAAGCTGGGAGGAAAGCACCTAAAAACAGTTTTCCCGGGTCAGCCGGGGGTGTGGCTCGTATGTTTGTTTGGGGGGTGCAGCCCCGCGCAACACCTGGTTGATCAGGCCTTTATCCACCCGGGGGCCTGGTCTCAACCGGGCCGCGGGGGGGTTGACCCCCGGAACTTCCCCCAGTAAAACCCCGGTAAACTCCAGGAGCCAAGAACAAAACCCTACAAAACATTGAGCAAGAGCAACTGTACATTACCGATCAGAAAAAAAACCAACAAAACACTGACAAGAACAAACCCTACATAACGCGAGCAGAGAACAAACAACATAACACTGACAAAGAAAAAATTACATACCACTGAGTAGAGAAAACCCATAAAATAACATGAGTAGAGAACCCCATACATAACACGACAGAGAACAAATAATATAACACAAGCAAGAACAATCTTCATAACTTTAGCAAGAACAAACCCTACATAACAACTAGCAGAGAACAACAATACATAACACTGAAGATACCAAAAAACAAAACACGAACAGAGAGTAACCCCCATAACACCATACAAAACCGAGCAAAAAAAAACACACATAAAAACTGACAGAGAACAACAATACAAAAAACTGAGCGCACAGCACATATATAAACTGAGCAAGAACAACCATACATAACACTGACATAGAGCAAAATACATAAACGAGCAAGAGCAAACCCTACATGACACTGACCGGAGACCAAATTTAAATAACAATGAGGAGAGAGCAATAATACAAAACACTGAGATAGAACAAATTCATAAAATA
>NC_069439.1:37493468-37503241 GCF_026875155.1 Cherax quadricarinatus | reverse complement strand
TATAAATAACACTGAGCAGGGAACACTCTTATAACACTTAGAAGAGAACAACCATACATAACACTGAGCAGGGAACAACCATACATAACACAGAGCAGAGATAGCCATACATAACACTGAACAGAGAGTAACCATACATAACACTGAGCAGAGAACAGCCATACATAACACTGAGCCGAGAACAACCACACTTAACACAAAGCAGAAAACAACCATACATAACTTTGAGCAGAGAACAACCATACATAACACTGAGCACACAGCAACCATACATAACACTGAGCATAGAGCAACAATATATAACACTGAGCAGAGAGCAACCGTACATCTCAGTGATCAGAGACCAACCATACATAACACTGAGGAGAGAGCAACAATACATAACATTGAGCATAGAACAATCATACATAACACTGATTAGAGAACAACCGTACATAACACTGAGCAGAGAACAACAATACATAACACAAAGCAGAGCGTGCTTTCAGCATTCTATGGAGAGGGAGCATGGACACAGCGGTCATCCCACACTCACTAAAAACAACAGACATAGCCCCGCTCCACAAAGGTCGCAGTACAGCAATTGCGAAGAACTAAAGACCAATAGCACTAACATCCCATCAGTTACGCAATACGTATTTAGAGCAGGTTACTCTTGCCTGTCCCAGCTACTGGACTACTATGAGATGGTTCTGGATGCTATAGAGGTTAAGCACAATTCAGATGTAGTATACACAGTCTTTGCAAAAACCTTCAACAAGTGCAATGATGGTGTAACAGCGCACAAAGTGCGTGATAAAGGATTAACAGGAAAAGTTGGTAGATGGATCTATAATTTCCTAACAAACAGAACACAAAGAATAATAGTAAACAGATTTAAGTCTGAGGCAGCTACTATGAAAAGTTCTGTTTCAAAAGGCACAGTACTCGCTCCCATCCTATTCCTCATCCTCATGTCTGACGTAGACAGAGATGTGAGCCATAGCTCCATGTCTTGCATCGCGGAAGACACCCGAACTGCCATGACAGTGACCTCCAACGAAGACACCACAAGTCTCCAAGCGGACATCAATCAAATCTTCAAATGGGCCACTCAAAACAATATGAAATTCAATGAAGAGAAATTTCAAATACTCAGATAAAGAAAACTTGAGGAAATTAAAACTGTATCAGGGTTTACAACAAATTTTAACCATACAATAGAGATAAAAAGTAATGTGAAGGACCTGGGAGTGATAATGTTAGAGGATCTCACCTTCAAAGACCACAACAATGTATCTACCGCATCTGCTAGGAAAATGATAGGATGGACAATGAGAACCTTCAAAACTAGGGACGCCAAGCCCATGATGATTCTCTTCAAATCGCTTGTGCTCTATAGGCTGGAATACTGCTGTACACTAACTGCCCCCTTCAAGGCAGGAGACATTGCTCACCTGGAGAGTGTATAAAGAACTTTCACGGTACACATAAGTATGATAAAGCACCTAAATTAATGGGAATGGAGGAAGTCCCTTGATTTGTATTACCTGGGATGCAGGCGAGAGATACATAATAATATACACTAGGAAAATCCTAGAGGGATTAGTATCAAACTTACACTATGAAAGCATAAGACTCGGCAGGAGATGCAACATTCCCCCAATGAAAAGCAGGGGCGCCACGAGTACACTGAGAGACAACACAATAAGTGTCAGTGCCCCAAGACTGTTCAGCTGCCTCCCAGCATACATAAGAGGGATTGCCAATAGACCTCTGGCTGTCTTCAAGAGGGTACTGGACAGGCACCTAAAGCCAGTACCTGACAAGCCGGGCTGTGGCTCGTACGTCAGTTTGCGTTCTGCCAGCAGTAACAGCCTGGTTGATCAGACACTGATCCACCACGAGGCCTGATCTCAGACCTGGCCGCGGGGGCGTTGGTCCCCGGAACCCTTTCCATGTATACTCTACGTATTACCACTAAAATTTGTTCATCTATTAAAACTTGGGGCTCAATCTCTCTGTAATATTTTGATTACTGACCAAAAGATGGGTATGGGATTAATAATGAAACTATTATATTAACTAATAATTCTTGCACGCACTGTAGTAAAGAGTTATGGGATTCAGGTGATACTTGTCTCAGATATGTGCGGACTCTAACACGTCTACTATTTTCTCTGAGTTTAACTGGATTCAGTTTCTTTTCATGAGCCTATTAAAGGTGCCGATCCTGTCTCTCTTGTAAATACTGAACTGCAACTCCTGGGAATTTTGAGATCACTTAGTTACAAGTGATAGGCTTTTTTTGAGTGAATAGAGCTAAAGCTTCCTTGTGTACTGAAGGTGTTGATCTCTAGCTTCTGGACCTCTTGTGAGGGCTGAATTACAGCTGCTATAGTACTTAAAGGATCCAGAGTATAACAAGTAGTAAAAAAGACACGAGAATCAAATAAGACATTTTTACATTTATATTTCACACACAAGAGATGGTATAATAAGAGGTATCCTTTAGCTATACGTGTTTTTCTTCAAGCATCTCTTAAGGAAGGTGATCAACAGCTCTTGTGTCTCTAGACGGATTTCATATACAGTTAGTATGTCTTTTGTGTGTACTGAAGGTTGATGGTGATAACTTCTCTGGATCATGTAGTAACTGAAACATATGTTGATAACTTCCCTGGATCATGTAGTAACTGAAACATATGGTGATAACTTCCCTGGATCATGTAGTAACTGAAACATATGGTGATAACTTCCCTGGATCATGTAGTAACTGAAACATATGGTGATATCTTCCCTGGATCATGTAGTAACTGAAACATATGGTGATAACTTCCCTGGATCATGTAGTAACTGAAACATATGGTGATAACTTCCCTGGATCATGTAGTAACTGAAACATATGGTGATAACTTCCCTGGATCATGTAGTAACTGAAACATATGGTGATAACTTCCCTGGATCATGTAGTAACTGAAACATATGGTGATAACTTCCCTGGATCATGTAGTAACTGAAACATATGGTGATAACTTCCCTGGATCATGTAGTAACTGAAACATATGGTGATAACTTCCCTGGATCATGTAGTAACTGAAACATATGGTGATAACTTCCCTGGATCATGTAGTAACTGAAACATATGGTGATAACTTCCCTGGATCATGTAGTAACTGAAACATATGGTGATAACTTCCCTGGATCATGTAGTAACTGAAACATATGGTGATAACTTCCCTGGATCATGTAGTAACTGAAACATATGGTGATAACTTCCCTGGATCATGTAGTAACTGAAACATATGGTGATAACTTCCCTGGATCATGTAGTAACTGAAACATATGGTGATAACTTCCCTGGATCATGTAGTAACTGAAACATATGGTGATAACTTCCCTGGATCATGTAGTAACTGAAACATATGGTGATAACTTCCCTGGATCATGTAGTAACTGAAACATATGGTGATAACTTCCCTGGATCATGTAGTAACTGAAACATATGGTGATAACTTCCCTGGATCATGTAGTAACTGAAACATATCTGGTTAGAGAAAATTTCTTTTTAAATGAATACACATTGATATGGATGGTGTTAGTAACTCAGCTCGTCTTGGACCATATATGTTGCAATTTGAAAATTATATTGAATAAATTGCTATACTGGTCTCTCTGCACGACTGTATATTGTGAATTCCTAACTAAGCTGTTAATACAAGTTAGTTTCGGGTCTCGTAGGTGCAAATTTGTCAGTTGCATCTATCAGATTATGATATGAGTTTCCGGGAATGTGAGTTATGTAATGTGGCGGATCTAGTAATATAATATGTTAATGTTGTAGATATAGCACCATGAACACGTCTCTATTTCTAACTAAAAACGGATACATTTAAAAAATTAGGTAAAAAATAATAATTACAAACATTAAAGTTGGTAACTAAAAATAGGCAATAACTAAGAAGCAATTAAATAAAATTTTAATTTCAGCCCTTGGGAATGGCATAATGTATCAGAAAATAGGAGTAAAACATACCTTAGTGGGTCCTTAACTTCCTCTAAGATCAAGGTGGTGTTGTCCCTGTAACGTTAATATATTGTGAGTTGCTTGTTGAAGTTAACCTTGTGGAGTATTATAGTGACTATATAATGTTATAGTGACTATATAATGTTATAGTGACTATATAATGTTATAGTGACTATATAATGTTATAGTGACTATATAATGTTATAGTGACTATATAATGTTATAGTGACTATATAATGTTATAGTGACTATATAAGTTATAGTGACTATATAATGTTATAGTGACTATATAATGTTATAGTGACTATATAATGTTATAGTGACTATATAATGTTATAGTGACTATATAATGTTATAGTGACTATATAATGTTATAGTGACTATATAATGTTATAGTGACTATATAATGTTATAGTGACTATATAATGTTATAGTGACTATATAATGTTATATAATGTTATAGTGACTATATAATGTTATATAATGTTATAGTGACTATATAATGTTTATATGTTATAGTGACTATTTATAATAATGTTAAGTGACTATATAATGTTAAGTGACTATATAATGTTATAGTGACTATATAATGTTATAGTGACTATATAATGTATATAGTGACTATATAATGTTATATAATGTTATAGTGACTATATAATGTTATATAATGTTATAGTGACTATATAATGTTATATAATGTTATAGTGACTATATAATGTTATATAATGTTATAGTGACTATATAATGTTATAGTGACTATATAATGTTATATAATGTTATAGTGACTATATAATGTTATATAATCTTATAGTGACTATATAATGTTATATAATGTTATAGTGACTATATAATGTTTATAATGGACTATATCATGTTATAGTGACTATATAATGTTATATAATGTTATAGTGACTATATAATGTTATATAATGTTATAGTGACTATATAATGTTATAGTGACTATATAATGTTATAGTGACTATATAATGTTATAGTGACTATATAATGTTATAGTGACTATATAATGTTATAGTGACTATATAATGTTATATAATGTTATAGTGACTATATAATGTTATATAATGTTATAGTGACTATATAATGTTATAGTGACTAAAATGTTATAGTGACTATACATGTTATATAATGTTATAGTGACTATATAAGTTATATAATGTTATAGTGACTATATAATGTTATAATGTTATAGTGACTATATAATGTTATAGTGACTATATAATGTTACATTGACGATATAATGTTACAGTGACTATATAATGTTATAGTGACTATATAATGTTATATAATGTTATAGTGACTAATAATTTATATAATGTTATAGTGACTATATAATAATAGTGACATATATGTTACATGACTATATAATGTTATAGTGACTATATAATGTTATAGATGACTTAAGAGTGTAACCCGCACGATATGAATGTTTACATGACTATAACATGTTGCTGCTGGTGAGAACCAACTATAAAACGTGATCAGTGACTTTATATGTTTAGTGCAGCTATATAATGCCAGTCGTTGGAACTTATGTGTTACATTGAAAAGATCTGGTGAACTTATGTTGTCTTTAACTGTTATAACCCTGCCTGGGGAGTGGTGTCAACGCCCCGTCGGCCGTGTGAGTGACCAGGACTATCCTCTGGATCCCGAGCCGATAAAGCTGTATGCTCTGCTCCTGCGTCCAGGAAACCAGTTTTGGAAACCTCAGGCCCGCAAATGATAGGGAACGTGAACTTTAGTAGCTTTTCTAGTGCAATTTCAGCTGCCAGGGGCTGTTGGTAATACCCCCTAGATGACAGGGACATCTGAACAGTCTCGGGCCCCTCACTATATTGATGGTTCTCTTAACGTGCTAGTGACACCCCGATTTACAATTATGGGTGAAGGTGAGATCTCGACCAAGATCACTAGGCTTTCGTGTGAGTGTTTTCGTGTGCAAGTTGGCGAATTAGTCCCTCTGGATTTTCCGTGTATATAATCATGTATCTCCCTCCTGCGTTCCAGGGAATACAGGTTTGGGAACCTCAAGCGCTCCCAATAATTGAGGTGTGTTATGCGCGCCGTGAAAGTTCTCTGTACATTTTCTAGGTCGGCAATTTCAGCTGCCTTGAAAGGTGCTGTTAGTGTGCAGCAATATTCCAGCCTAGATAGAACAAGTGACCTGAAGAGTGTCATCATGGGCTTGGCCTCCCTAGTTTTGAAGGTTCTCATTATCCATCCTGTCATTTTTCTAGCAGATGCGATTGATACAATGTTATGGTCCTTGAAGGTGAGATCCTCCGACATGATCACTCCCAGGTCTTTGACGTTGGTGTTTCGCTCTATTTTGTGGCCAGAATTTGTTTTGTACTCTGATGAAGATTTAATTTCCTCATGTTTACCATATCTGAGTAATTGAAATTTCTCATCGTTGAACTTCATATTGTTTTCTGCAGCCCACTGAAAGATTTGGTTGATGTCCGCCTGGAGCTTTGCAGTGTCTGCAATGGAAGACACTGTCATGCAGATTCGGGTGTCATCTGCAAAGGAAGACACGGTGCTGTGGCTGACATCCTTGTCTATGTCGGATATCAGGATGAGGAACAAGATGGGAGCGAGTACTGTGCCTTGTGGAACAGAGCTTTTCACCGTAGCTGCCTCGGACTTTACTCTGTTGACGACTACTCTTTGTGTTCTGTTAGTGAGGAAATTATAGATCCATCGACCGACTTTTCCTGTTATTCCTATAGCACGCATTTTGTGCGCTATTACGCCATGGTCACACTTGTCGAAGGCTTTTGCAAAGTCTGTATATATTACATCTGCATTCTTTTTGTCTTCTAGTGCATTTAGGACCTTGTCGTAGTGATCCAATAGTTGAGACAGACAGGACGACCTGTTCTAAACCATGTTGCCCTGGGTTGTGTAATTGATGGGTTTCTAGATGGGTGGTGATCTTGCTTCTTAGGACCCTTTCAAAGATTTTTATGATATGGGATGTTAGTGCTATTGGTCTGTAGTTCTTTGCTGTTGCTTTACTGCCCCCTTTGTGGAGTGGGGCTATGTCTGTTGTTTTTAGTAACTGTGGGACGACCCCCGTGTCCATGCTCCCTCTCCATAGGATGGAAAAGGCTCGTGATAGGGGCTTCTTGCAGTTCTTGATGAACACAGAGTTCCATGAGTCTGGCCCTGTGGCAGAGTGCATGGGCATGTCATTTATCGCTTGTTCGAAGTCATTTGGCGTCAGGATAACATCGGATAGGCTTGTGTTAATCAAATTTTGTGGCTCTCTCATAAAAAATTCATTTTGATCTTCGACTCTCAGTCTGGTTAGCGGCTTTCTAAAAACTGAGTCATATTGGGACTTGAGTAGCTCACTCATTTCCTTGCTGTCATCTGTGTAGGACCCATCTTGTTTAAATAGGGGCCCAATACTGGACGTTGTTCTCGATTTTGATTTGGCATAGGAGAAGAAATACTTTGGGTTTCTTTCGATTTCATTTATGGCTTTTAGTTCTTCCCGCGATTCCTGACTCCTAAAGGATTCTTTTAGCTCAAGTTCGATGCTTGCTATTTCTCTGACCAGTGTCTCCCTACGCATTTCAGATATATTGACCTCTTTTAGCCGCTCTGTTATTCTTTTCCGTCGCCTGTAAAGGGAGCGCCTGTCTCTTTCTATTTTACATCTACTCCTCCTTTTTCTTAGAGGAATATGCCTTGTGCATACATCGAGTGCCACCGAGTTAATCTGTTCTAGGCATAAGTTGGGGTCTGTGTTGCTTAGTATATCTTCCCAGCTTATATCGGTTAGGACTTGGTTTACTTGGTCCCACTTTATGTTTTTGTTATTGAAGTTGAATTTGGTGAATGCTCCCTCGTGACTAATCTCATTATGTCGATCTGGGGCTCCCGCATACATGACTGAACCTCAATTATGTTGTGATCTGAGTATATTGTTTTTGATATGGTGACATTTCTTATCAGATCATCATTGTTAGTGAAGATGAGGTCTAGTGTATTCTCCAGTCTAGTAGGCTCTATTATTTGCTGGTTTAAATTGAATTTTGTGCAGAGATTTAAAAGCTCGCGTGAGTGTGAGTTTTAGCGACTATATAATGTTATATAATGTTACAGTGACTATATAATGTTACAGTGACTATATAATGTTATAGTGACTATATAATGTTATAGCGACTATATAATGTTATATAATGTTATAGTGACTATATAATGTTACAGTGACTATATAATGTTATAGTGACTATATAATGTTATAGCGACTATATAATGTTACATTGACTATATAATGTTATAGTGACTATATAATGTTACATAGACTATATAATGTTATAGTGACTATATAATGTTACATTGACTATATAATGTTATAGTGACTATATAATGTTATAGTGACTATATAATGTTATAGTGACTATATAATGTTATAGTGACTATATAATGTTATAGTGACTATATAATGTTATAGTGACTATATAATGTTACATTGACTATATAATGTTATAGTGACTATATAATGTTACATTGACTATATAATGTTATAGTGACTATATAATGTTATATAGACGATATAATGTTATAGTGACTATATAATGTTACATTGACTATATAATGTTATAGTGACTATATAATGTTACAGTGACTATATAATGTTATAGTGACTATATAATGTTATAGTGACTATATAATGTTACATTGACTATATAATGTTATAGTGACTATATAATGTTATATAGACGATATAATGTTATAGTGACTATATAATGTTACATTGACTATATAATGTTATAGTGACTATATAATGTTATAGTGACTATATAATGTTATAGTGACTATATAATGTTACATTGACTATATAATGTTATAGTGACTATATAATGTTACATTGACTATATAATGTTATAGTGACTATATAATGTTACATTGACTATATAATGTTATAGTGACTATATAATGTTATAGCGACTATATAATGTTATATAATGTTACAGTGACTATATAATGTTACAGTGACTATATAATGTTATAGTGACTATAATAATGTATATTAGGACTATATAATGTTGTATATATAATGTTATAGTAACTATATAATGTTACAGTGACTATATAATGTTATAGTGACTATATAATGTTATAGCGACTATAAAATGTTACATTGACTATATAATGTTATAGTGACTATATAATGTTACATAGACTATATAATGTTATAGTAACTATATAATGTTATTACTATAGACGATATAATGTTATAGTGACTATATAATGTTATATAATGTTATAGTGACTATATAATGTTATAGTGGCTATATAATGTTATAGTGACTATATAATGTTATAGTGCTATATAATGTTAGTGACTATATAATGTTATAGTGCTATATAATGTTATATGACGATATAATGTTATAGTGGCTATATAATGTTACATGACTATATAATGTTATAGTGACTATAAAGTTATAGTGGCTATATAATGTTATAGGAAAATTTTCATTGATAATGTTATAGTGCTATATAATGTTACATTGACTATATAATGTTATAGTTACTATATAAATGTTACATTGACTATATAATGTTATAGTGACTATATAATGTTATAGTGACTATATAATGTTATGTTACTATATATTGTTATAGTGACTATATAATGTTATAGTGGCTATATAATGTTATAGTGGCTATATAATGTTATAAGTTATATAAATTTGTTACAGTGACTATATAATGTTATAGTGCT
>NC_069439.1:37468468-37488468 GCF_026875155.1 Cherax quadricarinatus | reverse complement strand
CAAGGTGGTCATTGCAGTGATGTATAATCCACCACAGAACTGCAGGAGGCCAAGAGAGGAATATGAAGAGAGCAACAGAGCAATGGTGGACACACTTGCTGAGGTGGCAAGAAGAGCTCACTCCAGCAGAGCAAAGTTGCTGGTTATGGGGGACTTCAATCACAGGGAGATTGACTGGGAAAACCTGGAGCCACATGGGGGTCCCGAAACATGGAGAGCCAAGATGTTGGACGAGGTGCTGGAAAACCTCATGCACCAACATGTTAAGGACACTACCAGAGTGAGAGGGGAGGATGAACCAGCAAGATTGGACCTTGTGTTCACCCTGGGCAGCTCAGACATTGAGGACATCATGTATGAAGTCTGCGGGAGCTAGCGACCACGTGGTTCGTGCTTTGAATATATTTTAGGGGTTGCAATTTGGAAAGGGGTTAACAGGAGGGGAAAAGGGAAAAAGGGCCCTGACTACAAAAAAAGGGACTACTGGGGTTGGGGAAATTTTCCTTTGCGGGGGGTTCCGGGGAAAGGGGAAAAACTGGTGGGAAAAGGGCCAGAAAAACAAATGAGGGGAATATGTAACAAAAAAATTGCAAGGAGCCAATGGAATGGTTTATTCCCAAGGGCAACAGAAACAAGGGAAGCCCCAGAACGAGCCCTTGGTTTACCGGGAGGGTTTGTAAGGGGGCCCAAAAAACAAAGTGAAATAGAAAAAGGGAAAAAGTACAAGGCAGAGAACACAGGGAAAATGGGGAAATCAGTGGGCCAGAGCCAAAGGAACCAACTAGGGCACAGGAAAGAAGGGCGGCCAGCGACAATATGAAAATGACATAGCATCGAAAATAAAGACAAAACCCCGAACTGTTGAAAAGGGCCACACCCGGGGGGAAGAAAACAGTCAAAAAAACCAGGGGACAGAAGGGGAGAAACTCCCAAAAAATTTGATCGGAGGTATGTGAGGAGCAAAACCAGGATTTTTTTAAGGGAAAAGTTTTTACAGTAAGACAGGAAAGGCTCAGGGAAGACAGCACAGGGGGGAACAAAAGAGGGAATATCCCAAACAAGTTTTGGTTGACATCCCAACAAAACTGAAAAAGGAGGGCAGAAACTCCCTAAGTGCCCTTGATACCTAAAAAGGCAATGGGCCCAAAAAAATTTTCTCACCAGGGGCCCTTTAGAGAAGGAGCGGGAATGCTTTTTGGGGCCCCTAACCACAATCTTAAAACACATCCCGGGGAAACGGGGCAACAAAATAAGAAAGGGGAAAAAACAGCAAATGTAGCCCCCCATTTTTAAAGAAAGGAAGCAAAAAATGAGGCACTAAATACAGCCCTGTGTCTCTGCCCATGTATTGTGGCAAAGCCCATGGAGAAGAGTACCAGGAGGGGGAGTGGTGGAACACCTGGAATGGAACAAAAATTATAAAAAAAAACAGCAGGGGTTCATGGAAGACAAATTCTGTGTCACAAACCCCCTGGATTTTTTTATGAAAAGGGTAACAGAAGTAAGACACAGAGAGAGGGGTGGGTTGTTTGCGTTTTTCTAGATTTGCGGGAAAGGGCCCTTTGGGACAACATTTCCCCCACAAGAATTAGTGCAAAAGGGCGGGGGGAAATCAGGCGCATATAAAAGGGGGGGCCCACTGCAATGGATCAGGGAATACCTGACAGGGAGGCAGAAAACGTGCCCATGGTACATGAAGAGGTATCACAGTGGGCGCCTGTTACAGAGGGGTCCCACGGGGGTCAGTTCTGGGCCCGTGTTATTTTTGAATATGCGAACGACATGGGGAAGGAAACACTTGAAGTGTTCCTATTTGCAGTGATGTGAAGTTGATGAGAAAAAATTAAAATCGGATGAGGATGAGGCAAAACGAAAAAGAGACCGGGCCAGGTTTGGAAAACATGTGGCCCCAAAAACTGGCTTCTCGAATTCAATCCTGCCCAAGTAAAAAAAGTCATAAAGTTTGGGGGAAAGGGGCAAAGAAACCGCAGAAGAGAAATGGCTAGGTGGACAAAATAAAAAAACCTCACTCAGGGAAAAAAGACCTTGGGGTGACCATAACACCGAGCACGCCACCGGGGGCACCATCAACCAAATAACGGGGCAGCATACGGGCGCCCGGCAAACCTGAGAATAGCGTTCCGATACCCTTTTTAAGGAATCGTTCAAGACACTGTACAAGTGTTTTGTTAGGCCCATACTGGGGGTATGGGGGCACCCGTCTGGAACCCACACCGGTTTAAGCACGTCAAGAAGTTAGAGAAAATACAAGGTTTTGCAACAAGGCTAGTCCCAGAAACTCAGGGGGAAAGTTCGAAAGAAAGGAAAATGGGTTTAGGGAAATCGGGGCTGCGACACTGGAGGACAGAAAGGGAGGGGAGACATGATAACAACTACAAATACTCCGGGGAATAGACAAAAAGGTTTGGGCAGAGTAAGGGTGTTCCGAGAGGGGACACAGAAAACCAAACGGTCAAAATTGGGGAAATTGAAGATCAGAGAAATCACAGGGGCTTAGGAAGCATTTCTTCAGTTTATAGAGTCGTCAGGGGAAATGGAATTTGGGCCAGCAAGTGAAGTAAAAGGAGGCAGGAACCATACATAGTTTTAAAAAGAGGTTTTTGACAAAGCTCAGGAAACAGAGAGAGAGAGGAAACCCAATAGATTTAGTGAAGAGGGGGGGGACCAGGAGCTGGTCTCACCCCCGAACCACAATTAGGTTTTAGTACAATTAGGTGGGGTACACCCCAACCCCTGTATTAAAAAACTCCACCTAAAAAAAAAACCCCATAGTTCCTTACAGGTCTCCCCCTTTCCCAAAAACCCCAAAAACCCCCCAGAAACCCCAAATCTTAGAAAAAAGCCCGAAGGTGTGGTTAAAATCAGACGGAAAACATATAAAACGGGGGGAAAGGCATGAAAGAATCAAAAAGACAAAACCCCAGACATAATAGCACTAAAAGAAACAAAAAATTACCAGAATAATAACAAATGCAAACTTTTTTCCCCGGGTATCAAATCCTCAGGAAAGAAAAGGGGGGGAGGGGAAAAAGGGAAAGGGGGAGTTGCATGCCATTGAAAACCCGTGGGGTTTTAGAAAAAAGGAAAGGGAAAGGATGGCAAAGCAAAAGGGGGCTGCTTAGGGAGGAAAAAATCCCCGTCCCGAGGAAAAGTAAGGTGATAAATTGCAGTAAGTACAAAACCCCCCAAGGGAAAAGCAGGGGGGAAAAGAGAAAAATACGATGAGAGCAAAATAGCAAAGGTGACACACTAGCCGAGGGGGCCAGAAAAGCAACATGGGGGGAGCAAAGTTTTTTAGTTATGGGTGATTTTAATCACAAGGAGATTTGGGAAAAGAATTTGGGATAAAATACCGACACCCAAGGAAATATAAATACAAATGCACTTCAAAAATTTTTTTATTAACACACTGGCCGATTCCCACCAAGGCAGGGTGGCCCGAAAAAGAAAAACTTTCACCATCATTCACTCAATCACTGTCTTGCCAGAAGGGTGCTTTACACTACAGTTTTTAAACTGCAACATTAACACCCCTCCTTTAGAGTGGGAGGCACTGTACTTCCCATTCCAGGGCTCAAGTCCAGCCTGTCGGTTTCCCTGAACCCCTTCATAAATGTTACTTTGCTCACACTCCAACAGCACGTCAAGTATTAAAAATCATTTGTCTCCATTCACTCCTACCAAGCACACTCACGCATACCTGCTGGAAGTCCAAGCCCCTCGCACACAAAACCTCCTTTACCCCCTCCCTCCAACCTTTCCTAGGCGGACCCCTACCCCACCTTCCTTCCACTACAGACTGATGCACTCTTGAAGTCATTCTGTTTCGCTCCACTCTCTCTACATGTCCGAACCACCTCAACAACTCTTCCTCAGCCCTCTGGACAACAGTTTTGGTAATCCCGCACCTCCTCCTAACTTCCAAACTACGAATTCTCTGCATTATATTCACACCACACATTGCCCTCAGACATGACATCTCCACTGCCTCCAGCCTTCTCCTCAATGCAACATTCATCACCCATGCTTCCCACCCATATAAGAGCATTGGTAAAACTATACTCTCGTACATTCCCCTCTTTGCCTCCAAGGACAAATTTCTTTGTCTCCACAGACTCCTATTGCACCGCTCACCCTTTTCCCCTCATCAGTTCTATGATTCACCTAATCTTTCATTGACCCATCCGCTGACACGTCCACTCCCAAATATCTGAATACATTCACCTCCTCCATACTCTCTTGCTCCAATCTAATATCCAATCTTTGATCACCTAATCTTTTTGTTATCCTCATAACCTTACTCTTTCCCGTATTCACTTTTAATTTTCTTCTTTTGCATACCCTACCAAATTCATCCACCAACCTCTGCAACTTCTCTTCAGAATCTCCCAAGAGCACAGTGTCATCAGCAAAGAGCAATTGTGGCAACTCCCACTTTATGTGTGATTCTTTATCTTTTAACTCCACGCCTTTTGCCAAGACCCTCGCATTTACCACACATTGCCCTCGGACATGACATCTCCACTGCCTCCAGCCTTCTCCTCGCTGCAACATTCATCACCCATTCTTCACACCCATATAAGAGCATTGGTAAAACTATACTCTCATACATGCCCCTCTTTGCATCCAAGGACAAATTTCTTTGTCTCCACAGACTCCTAATGCACCGCTCACCCTTTTCCCCTCATCAATTCTATGATTCACCTAATCTCTCATTGACCCATCCGCTGACACGTCCACTCCCAAATATCTGAATACATTCACCTCCTCCATACTCTATCGCTCCAATCTGATATCCAATCTTTCATCACCTAATCTTTTTGTTATCCTCATAACCTTACTCTTTCCTGTGTTCACTTTTAATTTTCTTCTTTTGCATACCCTACCAAATTCATCCACCAATCTCTGCAACTTCTCTTCAGAATCTCCCATGAGCACAGTGTCATCAGCAAAGAGCAACTGTGACAACTCCCACTTTATGTGTGATTCTTTATCTTTTAACTCCACGCCTTTTGCCAAGACCCTCGCATTTACTTCTCTTACAACCCCATCTATAAATATATTAAATAACCACGGTGACATCACACATCCTTGTCTAAGGCCTACTTTTACTGGGAAATAATCTCCCTCTTTCCTACATACTCTAACTTGAGCCTCACTATCCTTGTAAAAACTCTTCACTGCTTTCAGTAACCTACCTCCTACATCATACACCTGCAACATCTGCCACATTGCCCTCCTATCCACCCTGTCATACGCCTTTTCCAAATCCATAAATGCCACAAAAACCTCTTTAGCCTTATGTAAATACTGTTCACTTATATGTTTCACTGTGAACACCTGGTCCACACACCCCCTACCTTTCCTAAAGCCTCCTTGTTCATCTGCTATCCTATTCTCCGTCTTACTCTTAATTCTTTCAATAATAACTCTACCATACACTTTACCAGGTATACTCAACAGACTTATCCCCCTATAATTTTTGCACTCTCTTTTGTCCCCTTTGCCTTTATACAAAGGAACTATGCATGCTCTCTGCCAATCCCTAGGTACCTTACCCTCTTCCATACATTTATTAAATAATTGCACCAACCACTCCAAAACTATATCCCCACCTGCTTTTAACATTTCTATCTTTATCCCATCAATCCCGGCTGCGTTACCCCCTTTCATTTTACCTACTGCCTCACTAACTTCCCCCACTCTCACAACTGGCTGTTCCTCACTCCTACAAGATGTTATTCCTCCTTGCCCTATACACGAAATCACAGCTTCCCTATCTTCATCAACATTTAATATTTCCTCCAAATATTCCTTTTTTGACAATGTTTCGCCCACAAAGTTGGCTTTTTCAAGTCACAAACATTTCTACCTGGGATGGATGGTACGCTAGTATTTATAGTCAGGTTCAGAATGTTGAGGTCAGGCGGAGAATGCTACATCTGATGATCTACCGAGTGGGGTTATAGAGTCTAGAATCTTGGGTAGCTTGGAAGGGAGATTGGATAAGTTTGTGAGCAGACCTTGTGCAGTGTTCTTCCATTCCTATGTTCTTATGTGCAGACGGCGGGCATTAAACATCTTCAACACACCAAGAGATGACACTACCGAGAAGAGATACATAGTCCTCCCCACCAACTCCATTGCCAAACATGTTTCCAACATCTTTTCCAATACCTCATTCCAAGTATCTACCTCCACAACCACGACCATCAAGGACATTACCAGTAATAGACAGGACAAGCTTCCATCCTCTGCAGAGGTATACATAATCCCTTGTAATGACTGCAGCAAATTATACGTGGGCGAAACATCAAGAGACCTCCAAACACGTATTTCAAAACACCAATACGCAAGCAAGTTTTACGATACAATGAATGCCTGTGTACAACACCGCAATTCACACAACCATTTAATTAACTACAGAAACTCAAGACTTATCACCAGAGAAGACAACAAACAATACCGAAGAATCCTGGAATCATCGCTTATCTCTATAACCAACAATTTCAACCAGAACAGTGGCTTCTATAACATAGCTGAACCACTTGCCAAAAACACTTCATCGCTACCCACATAAAACACAGGAAGGGAAAGAACACTGCAGAAAGTCTGTTACAAATTTACCCAATTTTCCTTTCCCAAACTACCCAAGATTCTAGACCAAAACCCCCACTCGTAATCATCAGATGCACATTTCCCACCTGCCCTAAACATTCACTATAAATACCCCGTACCTTCCACCCCGGTAGTCTGTTGTGATTTTGAAAAAACCCACTGTGTGCGCAAAACGTTGTAAATAAAGGACACAAAAAAACTGCATTGTTTTATATTTCCAAAAGGGGAATTGACAGCGAAAACCGGGAGCCCCATGGAGACCCGAAACAAAAGAGCCAGATAAGGGGATGGGGTGGGGAAAACCTCATGCACCAACATGTTAAGCCTGCCAAAGAGAGGGGTAGGATAACCAGAAAAGACGGGACCTTGTATTCACCTTGATAGTTCGGACATAAGGATATCGAATGAAGGCCCCAAAGCTGTGACAGGGGTTCTGTGGCTACATAGCAGCTTTAAGGGAGAGAGAAGCAGGAATAGGAGGGGAAAAAACCAAACTACAAAAGGGGAACACTCAGCATGAGTAACTTCCTGCAAAATTCAGTGGAGAGGGAACTGACGGGAAAAACCTCAAGAAAAATGGACTATGGGCAACAAAATGCAAGGGCAGAGAAGTTTTTCCCAAAGGGGAAAACAGAAATAATAAAAAACAGAACGTGTCCTGGTTCACCCAAAGGTGTAGGAGGAAAAAAACTAGGTGTAAAAGAGAAGGGAAAAGTACAAAAGAAAAGAACTCAGGGAAAAAAAAGAGATTAGCCGAAGAGCCAAAACAATATGCACAGAAAGATGGGAGGCTCACGACAATATAAAAAACATTGCACGAAAATCAAGTCGACCAAGCTGTTTGTATAGCCACACAGCAGGAAAACAACAGTCAGGACCAGGAAAACAACTGGGGGAAGGGGGGGTGGGGAGTTCACAAAAACGACCGAAGGTTTTCAGGGGCTCAAAACGAGATTTAAAAAAATATTTTCATGGAAAAACCCAAAGGCTCCAGGGAATCAGAACAGGGGGTACACCAGCAAATGCTGGGTGAGGTACCATAACCTAGGAGGAGGTAAAGAAACTGCTATGTGAACTTGACACCTCAAAAGGGGGGGACCAGACATCTCTCTATGTGGGGCCTTAAGGGGGGAAAACAGAGATGCTGTGGGTCATTAAAAAAAGTCTTCAACACATCCTTGAGACGAGCAAATCCCTAGGTATGGAAATGGCAAATGTAGTCCCAATTTTTAAAAAAGGGGGGACAGCATGAGGCACTACAGACCTTATCACTAACGTGTATAGTATACAAGGTCTGTGAAGATATCAGGGGGAGGGGGAGCCCGAAAAAAACAAGTGTTAAATTTCAACAAGCATGGTTTCAGGAAGGAAAATCCGTGCCCCAAACCTACTGGGGTTTTTATGACAAGGTGACAGAACAAGACAAAAGAGAGGGGGGATCGACTGCATTTTTTGGGGCTGCAAAAAGGGCCCTTTCGACACATTCCTCACAAGGGGTTACTGAAAAAGCAAGGATCAGGCACCAAATATGAAAGGCACTGCAATGGGCAGAGTGGGCGCCTTTTGAAAAGGGGGGTTTTTCCACAGGGGTCATTTGTAGACCTGTCCTGTTTTTTGGCATATGTGAATATCATAACGGAATGGATAGAGTCAGAAGTGTTTTTTTGCAGATATGTAAATTAAGGGAAAAGAATCAATCGGACGAGGACAGGCAGGACACAAAGAACCTGGACAGACTACAAGCCTGGTCCAGCAATGGGCCCCTTGACTTAACCCTGCCAAATCAAAGTCAGAAGATTTTTTAAGGGCAAAGAAGACCGCAAACACAAGAGTCAGATGGCCAAAGACGCAAACCCCACTCAAGGGAAAAAGATCTGGGGGATAAACACCGAGCAAAATCTCCGACGCACATCAAACGTAACCGGGTGCGCATACGGGCGCTGGGAAACCTACGGATAGTGTCCGATACCTCAGTAAGGATTCTTTTAAAACTCTGATACCATTTACGTGAGGCCCACACTGGGGTACGCACACCATTTGGAAACCACACCTGGTCAACACATCAAGAAATTTAAAAAATGCAAAAGTTTGCAACAAGACTAATCCCAGACTTCGGGGATTGTCCTACGAGAAAGGTTGAGGGGAAAAACGGCCTGACGACACTGGAGGACAGGAGGGGCAAGGGGGAAAATGATAACGACATAAAAAATACGCAAAATAGACAAGGTGGGCAAAGACGGGGTGTTCCAAGATGGACCCAAAACAAGAGTCAAAAAAAGGGGGGGGTGAAGACTCAGTTGAATCAAAGGGATGTTAGGAAATATTTTTTCAGTCATAGAGTAGTCAGGCCAGGGAATAGCACACACACTCACACACACATACACACACATGCACACACACACACACTCACACACACACACACACACACACATATGCACCACACACACACATGCACACACACACACACCACATACACACACACACACACACACACACACACACACACACACACACACACACACACACACACACACACATGCACAAAAACACACACATGCACACACACACCCCACCCCACCCCACACACACACACACACCACACACATACACACACACACACACAATGCACAACACACACACATGCACAAACACACGCCACACACACACACACACATGCACACACACACACATGCAAAAACACAGACACACACACACATCACACACAAAACACACACACACACACACACAAACACACGCACACACATTCACACACACACATATGCACACACTCCCATGCACAAACACACACACACACATGCACACACAAAATGCACAAAACACTCACACACACACACACTCACACAAAACACATACACACCACACCACACACACACACACATGCACACAAAAACACACACACACACACACACACACACACACACACACACACACACACACACACACACAACACACCACACACATACACACACACACACATACACACACACACACGCACACACACATGCACACACACACACACCCCGCACACACCCTGCCATAGCGGACCCATCTCATAAACCCACTCATACCCACACATACCCACAGTTCCCACTCTCCTTACACCTCTGCTACCTCTCCTTTCCCTCCCCTCCTTCTCTCTTTCCCTCCCTTCCTCCTCCTCCTATACTTCCTCCATCTTCCCCCAACCTCCCCTCCCTTCCTCCCTACCTACCTCCCCAACCATTCCCTTTCCCTGGCTCCCTCTCTCTTCCCTCCCTTCCTCCTCCTGTTCCCTCCTCCTGCTATACCTCCATCTTCCCCATCTCTCCTCCCTTCCTCCCTACCTTCCTCTCCCTTTCTCTCCCTCTCTCCCTCTTCCCCACCATTCCTCCCCCTGCTCCTCCTCCTCCTATACCTCCTCCATCTTCCCCCCTTACCCCCCCTACCCTTCTCTTTCCCCCCTCCCTTCCTCCTCCTGCTTCTCCTCCCCCTTTATACCTCCTCCATCTTCCCCCACCTCCCCTCCCTTCATCCTACCTACCTCCCCTACCCCTCTCTTTTCCCTCCCTTTTCCCCTCTTTCCCTCGTTTCCCCCGCCTGCTCCTCCTTCTATACGTCCTCCACCCTTTTTCCCCCACCTCCCCCCCTTCCTACCAACCTTCCGTACCTACTCTTTCCCTCCCTTCCTCCTCCTGGTCCCCTCCTATACCTCCTCCATTTTCCTCCCATCTACCCTCCATTCTCCCCCTCCCTCTCCCCCGCCTCCTAGGCCTGCAAGAACACTACCCAACCCACACCCCCCCACACACTCTAACACTCCCTTCCCCCCCCCCCTCTCTCTCTCTCCCTCCCTTTTTAAATCATACTCAACCAACTATCTCTCTCACCCCCCTTCTCTTTCTCTAAACCTCTAACTCACACCAAACACACTCCCCTGTCCCTCTCTATTATCCTCCTCCTATACCTCCTCCATCTCCCCCTCACCTCCTCTTCCTTCTCCCCCCTCCCTCTCCCCTCACCTCCGAGGCCTGCAAGCACACTAAAGGCTGATCTTCCCCAACTTACATGCTCCACTCACTCTGACTCTCCCTTTCCCCCCCTCTCTCTAACTCATACTCAACCCACTCCCTGTCTTTTTTATCCCACTTTCTCTCCGTCATCATCTTTCCCTTTTCATACTCCCTACTCCTTCTACTCCCCTTCCCCCATTGCTCTTCCCCCCGTCCCCCTTAGTCTTCCCCCCATCTCTCTTCCCTCTGTTGCTGTCCCCCCTCCAGTTCACTATCCTTTTCCCCTCCCTGTCTCCTCCTCCCTTCTCCCCACAACAAACATCCCCCTCCCCCACAACAAGCACCCCCCTTTATAGCGCCCTTGGCATAAGCTCTACCATCTGTGAAAAGAAAAAAAAAACATGGGACACCAAAAACCTGGACAGAGAACCAGAGGAACGGTGGCTGAAGCGAATGGTGGACCTGTGAGAAAGGACTGGGAGGCAGAGCTCACATGAGGAGAGGAGGAGTGTGGGAGGATGCTGGAAGAGATCAGCAAGAAAATGGAAGATAAAATAGCTGAGGAGAGCAGGAAATGGGAATTACAAATCACAGCAGCTGAAGCTAAGATACAGAGCTTAGTAGAAGAACTAAAGAGTCTGAAACAGCCTAAACAACCAAAGGACAGTACAGCCATGACACCAAGAGCTACTACATCAGTCACCGATGAGGGGACAGTAGGGAACAAAGGAGAAATACTGTATGCTATGACCCCATCGGACCCAAGCAGGGCCTGGGAAAAGGCAGGGAGAACAGCAAGAACTAATGAAGGGACTAAAGTCAATGAAGGAGCTAAACTATGCACAGAGGCTCTAACAGACAACTGCCATGTCCAGGAACAAATAAGCAGAGGGACACCAGATAGGGAAGAGATAGTAAGAAACAACGCATCAATGGCAGGAACTAATTTGAATCAGAGGATGCTCAGGGAAGCACAGTGAGGATGAAAGAGAGAGGGCCATTTTTGTCTATGGGCTCCAAGAAGTAGATGGGGAAACTTAAGAGGCAAGGAAACAGGAAGAGAAAAAAACGATTGAAAGCATCATGAAAACAATAGGAGAGGACGACATGACTCAAGTGACAAATTTTCAGAGAATTGGGTGGTTTGCGAGGGGAAAAAAGCGTCCAGTGAAAGTGATTTTCAAGGCAGAGTCAGCTTGAAACTGGATCCTGCAGGAGAAAGCATGCCTAAGGGACAATCAGGTGTTCCAGTGTGTGTACCTCGACTGAGACAGAACACAAGAAGAAAGGATGACACTGAATGTCGCAAGAAAGAATGGGAGACAAGGAAGGTGGAAAGCAGGAGAAATCAGACCCACATGGAACAACAAACACAACCCCCTCCAGTACCACCCACAGAAGGAACACAACCATGGCAATCCCAAAGCAACCAAACGACCTAACCCAAAACCCACTCACTGCACCCTCTGCCCCCATCCCCCTCAGCACAAACCCCATCCCCACAGAAACCCACAGCAACCCACACATCCTCCTATGCATAAACCCCACCCCCACAGTAAACCTCAGTAACCTGCACATCCCCCTCAGCTCAAACCCCACCCCCACAGAAACCCAGAGTAACCCACATAATGTACCCTCTCCCCCCATCCCCTCCCACCACAAACCCCACCCCTCACAGTAACCCACAGTAACTCACACCACCACCACCCCCACTGAAACCCCCCATAGGCCCTCTGCCCCCACACCCCACCCCCACACCAACCCCCTATAGGCCCCTGCTTCCCCTAACCCACCTCTCTCCCCAGACCACAGTTATTGAAAAGAAGTTGAAGGTTTGGTACACGACCGCTGATGGAATAACAAATAAGTGTGAGGAGTGGCACGAAAGAATCAAGGAGTTGTCCCCAGACATTGTAGCGGTTACAGAAACGAAACTCACTGTGATAATAACATATGCAATCTTCCCACCAGGATATCAGATCCTGAGGAAGGATAGAAGGAGCAGGGGGGAGGAGAGGTTGCACTACCAATAAAAAACCAGTGGGGTTATCAAGAAATGGAAGGTATGGACGAGATTGGAGAAAGGGATTACATAGTAGGTACAGTTCAGTCAGTGGAACACAAGGTAGTCATTGCAGTTATGTATAACTCACCACAGTACTGCAGGAGGCCAAGAGAGGAATATGATGAATGCAACAGAGCAATGGTGGACACTCTAGCTGAGGTGGCAAGAAGGGCCCACTCAAGTAGAGCGAAGTTACTGGTCATGGGCAACTTCAATCACAGGGAGATTGATTGGGAAAACCTGGAGCCACATGAGGGTCCCGAAACATGGAGAGCCAAGATGATGGACGTGGTGCTGGCAAATCTCATGCACCAACATGTTAGGGATACTATCAGAGAGAGAGGGGAGGATGAACCAACAAGACTGGACCTCGTGTTCACCCTGAGTAGCTCAGACATTGAGCACATCACATATGAAAGGTCCCTTGGAGCTAGTGACCACGTACTTATGAGATTTGAATACATCGTGGAGCTAAAAGTGGAGAGGGTAACAGGAGTAGAAAGGGAAAAGCTAAACTATACAAGGGACGAATACACAGGAATGAGGACCTTCCTGCAGGAGGTTCAGTGGGAACAGGAGTTGGTAGGAAAATCAGTAAACGAAATGATGGACTTTGTAACAACAAAATGCAAGGAGGCAGAGGAAAGATTTGTTCCCAAGGGTAACAGAAATAATGGGAAGGACAGAACTAGCCCTTGGTTTACCCGAAGGTGCAGGGAGGCAAAAACTAAGTGCTCTAGAGAATGGAAAAAGTACAGAAGGCAAAGGACTCAGGAGAATAAAGAGATTAGTCGACGAGCCAGAAACGAGTGTGCACAGATAAGGAGGGAGGTGCAATGGCAGTATGAAAATGACATAGCATCGAAAGTGAAGTCTGACCTAAAACTACTCTACAGCCACATCAGGAGGAAGACAACAGTCAAGGACCAGGTAATCAGGCTGAGGAAAGAAGGTGGGGAGCTCGCAAGAAACGACCAGGAGGTATGTGAGAAGCTCAACATGAGATTTCAGGAAGTGTTTACAGTGGAGACTGAAGGGACAACGGGAAGACAAAACAGTGGGGTACATTAACAAGGGATATACCAACAAGTGTTGGATGAATTACACACTACTGAGGAGGAGGTGGAGAAGCTCCTAAGTGACCTTGATACCTCAAAGGCGGTGGGACCGAACAACATCTCTCTGTGGGTCTTTAGAGAGGGAGCAGGGACACTACGTGTGTCACTAACCAAAATCTTCAACACTTCCCTTGAAACTGGGCAACTACCTGAAGTATGGAAGAAGGCAAATGTAGTCCCCATCTTTAAGAAGGCAGACAGAAATGAAGCACTAAATTATAGACCAGTGTCACTGACGTGTATAGTAAGCAAAGTCTTGGAAAAGATTATCAGGAGGAGAGTGGTGGAGCACCTGCAGCAGAACAAGATTATAAATGACAGCCAACACGGACTCATGGAAGGCAAATCCTGTGTCACAAACCTAGTAGAGTTTTATGACAAGGTAACTGAAGTAAGAAATGAGAGGGAAGGGTGGGTTGATTGCATTTTCTTGGACTGCAAAAAGGCCTTCGACACAGTTTCTCACAAGAGATTAGCACAGAAGCTAGAGGAACAGGCACGTATAACAGGAAGGGCACTGCAATGGATCAGAGAATACCTAACAGGGAGGCAACAGTGAGTCATGGTCCGTGATCAGGTATCACAGTGGGCGCCAGTGACGAGCTGGGTCCCACAGGGGTTAGTCCTGGGACCAGTGCTATTCTTGGTACATGTGAACGACATGATGGAAGGGATAGACTCAAATGTGTCCCTGTTTGCTGATGACGTGAAGTTAATGAGGAGAATTAAATCAGACACGGAGCAGACAGGTCTACAAAGAGACCTGGACAGGCTGGATGTGTGGTCCAGAAACTGGCTCCTAGAATTTAACCCCGCCAAATGCAAAGTCATGAAGATCAGAGGAGGGCAAAAAGACTGCAGAGTATAGGCTAGGTGGCCAAAGGCTGCAAACCTCACTTAAGGAGAAAGACCTAGGAGTGAGTATAATACCGAGAACATCGCCAGAAACACTCATTAACCAGATAACTGCTGTAGCATATGGGCGCTTGGCAAACCTGAGAATAGCATTCCAGTACCTCAGTAAGGAATCATTCAAGACTTTATACACTGTGTACGTCAGGCCCATACTGGAGTACGCAGCACCAGTTTGGAACCCACACTTGGTCAAACATGTCAGGAAATTAGAGAAAGTGCAAAGGTTTGCAACAAGGCTAGTTCCAGATCTAAAGGGAATGTCCTATGAAGAAAGGTTAAGGGAAATCGGTTTGACAACGCTGGAGGACAGTAGGGTCAGGGGAGGCATGATAACGACATAAAAAATACTGCGTGGAATAGACAAGGTGGACAGAGACAGGATGTTCCAGAGATGGTACACTGAAACAAGGGGTCACAATTGGAAGCTGAAGACTCAGATGAGCCAAAGGGATGTTAGGAAGTATTTCTTCAGTCATAGAGTAGTTAGGAGGTGGAATAGTCTGGTAAGCGATGTAGTGGAGGCAGAAACTATACATAGTTTTAAGACTAGGTATGATAAAGCTCATGGAGCACGGAGAGAGAGGATCTAGTAGCGGTCGGTGAAGAGGAGGGCCAGGTTCTGAGTCTCGACCCCTGCAACCACAATTAGGTGAGTACAATTAGGTGAGTACAAATGCACACACACACACGCACACACACACACATAATTGAGCTCCAAGTAGAGAAAGTAGCAGGAATAGGTTGGGAAAAACCAAACTACAAAAGGGGGAACTACTCAGGCATGAGGAACTTCCTTCAAGACATTCAGTGGGAGAGGGAACTGACAGGAAAACCAGTACAAGAAATGATGGACTATGTAGCAACAAAATGCAAGGAGGCAGAGGAGAGGTTTGTTCCCAAGGGAAACAGAAATAATGGGAAGAACAGAACGAGTCCTTGGTTCACCCAAAGGTGTAGGGAGGCAAAAACTATGTGTACTAGAGAATGGAAAAGGTACAGAAGACAGAGAACTCAGGAAAATAAAGAGATTAGCAGAAGAGCCAGAAACGAATATGTACAGATAAGAAGGGAGGCGCAGCGACAATATGAAAATCACATAGCATCGAAAGCCAACACTGATCCGAAGCTGTTGTACAGCCACATCAGGAG
Source organism: Cherax quadricarinatus (assembly GCF_026875155.1). NCBI lineage: Eukaryota > Metazoa > Arthropoda > Malacostraca > Decapoda > Parastacidae > Cherax > Cherax quadricarinatus. The sequence continues at coordinate 37,472,572 of NC_069439.1, read as the reverse complement.
GAAAACAACAGTCAAGGACCAGGTAATCAGACTGAGGAAGGGTGATGGGGAGTTCACAAGAAACGACCGAGAGGTATGTCAGGAGCTCAACACGAGATTTAAAGAAGTATTTACAGTGGAAACCAGTAGGACTCCAGGTAATCAGAACAGGTGGGTACACCAGCAAGTGCTGGATGAGGTACGCATAACCAAGGAGGAGGTGAAGAAGCTGCTATGCGAACTTGACACCTCAAAGGCGGTGGGACCAGACAACATCTCTCCATGGGTCCTTAGAGAGGGAGCAGAGATACTGTGTGTGCCATTAACAAAGACCTTCAACACATCATTTGAAACTGGGCAACTCCCTGAGGTATGGAAGATGGCAAATGTAGTCCCGATTTTTAAAAAGGGAGACAGACATGAGGCACTAAACTACAGACCTGTATCACTAACGTGTATAGTATACAAGGTCATGGAGAAGATCATCAGGAGGAGAGTGGTGGAGGACCTGGAAAGAAACAAGTGTATAATTGACAACCATCATGGTTTCAGGGAAGGAAAATCCTGTGTCACAAACCTACCAGAGTTTTATGAGAAGGTGACTGAAGTAAGACAAGAGAGAGAGGGGTGGATCGACTGAATTTTTTTTGGACTGCAAGAAGGCCTTCGACACAGTTCCTCACAAAAGCTGTAGGATCAGGCACACATAATATGAAAGGCACTGCAATGGGTCAGAGAATACCTGACAGGGAGGCAACAACGAGTCATGGTACGTGACGAGGTGTCAGAATGGGCGCCTGTGACAAGTGGGATTCCATCGGAGTCAGTCCTAGGACCTGTGCTATTCTTGGTATATGTGAACGACGTAACGGAAGGGATAGACTCAGAAGTGTCCTTGTTTGCAGATGATGTGAAGTTAATGAGAAGAATCAAATCGGTTGAGGATCAGGCAGGACTACAAAGAGACCTGGACAGTCTACAAGCCTGGTCCAGCAACTGGCTCCTTGAGTTTAACCCTGCCAAATGCAAAGTCATGAAGATTGGGGAAGGGCAAAGAAGACCGCAGACACAATATAGTTTAGATGGCCAAAGACTGCCAACCTCACTCAAGGAAAAAGATCTGGGGTGAGTATAACACCGAGCATATCTCCTGAGGTGCACATCAATCAGATAACTGCTGCGGCATACGAGCGCCTGGCAAACCTACGGATAACGTTCCGATACCTCAGTAAGGATTCGTTCAAGACTCTGAATACCATTTATCGCAGGCCCACACTGGAGTATGCAGCACTAGTTTGGAATCCACACTTAGTCAAGCACGTCAAGAAATTAGAAAAAGTGCATAGGTTTGCAACAAGACTAGTCCCAGAGCTACGGGGATTGTCCTGTGAAGAAAAGTTGAGGGAAATCGGCCTGACGACACTGGAGGACAGGAGGGTCAGGGGAGACATGATAACGACGTATAAAATACTGCGCGGAATAGACAAGGCGGACAAAGACGGGATGTTCCGGAAAATGGGCACAGAAACAAGAGGTCACAATTGGAAGTTGAAGACTCGGATGAATCAAATGGATTTTAGGAAGTATTTCTTCAGTCATAGAGTTGTCAGGAATAGCCTAGAAAGTGACGTAGTTGAGGCGGGAGCCATACATAGTTTTAAGGCGAGGTATCATAAAGCTCATGGCGCAGCGAGAGAGAGGACCTAGTAGCAATCAGTGAAGAGGCGGGGCCAGGAGCTATGAATCGACCCCTGCAGCCACAAATAGGTGAGTACACACACACATACACACACACACACACACACAGTATGTGAAGTATGTGAGGAACTCAACAAGAGATTCAAAGAAGTGTTCACAGAGGAGACAGAAGGGGCTCCAGAAAGACTGAGAGGTGGGGCACACCACCATGTGCTGGACACAGTGCACACAACCGAGGAAGAAGTGAAGAGGCTTCTGAGTGAGCTAGATACCTCAAAGGCAATGGGGCCAGATAACATCTCCCCATGGGTATTGAGTGAGGGAGCAGAGGCGCTATGTGTACCCCTAACAACAATATTCAATACATCTATCGAAACAGGGAGATTGCCTGAGGCATGGAAGACAGCAAATGTAGTCCCAATCTTTAAAAAAGGAGACAGACATGAAGCATTAAACTACAGACCAGTGTCACTGACATGTATAGTATGCAAAATCATGGAGAAGATTATCAGGAGAAGAGTGGTGGAACACCTAGAAAGGAACGATCTCATCAACAGCAGCCAACATGGTTTCAGGGACAGGAAATCCTGTGTCACAAACCTACTGGAGTTCTATGACATGGTGACAGCAGTAAGACAAGAGAGAGAGCGGTGGGTGGATTGCATTTTCTTGGACTGCAAGAAGGCGTTTGACACAGTTCTACACAAGAGATTGGTGCAAAAACTGGAGGACCAAGCAGGGATAACAGGGAAGGCACTACAATGGATCAGGGAATACTTGTCAGGAAGACAGCAGCGAGTCATGGTACGTGGCGAGGTGTCAGAGTGGGCACCTTTGACCAGCGGGGTCCCACAGGGGTCAGTCCTAGGACCAGTGCTGTTTCTGGTATTTGTGAACGACATAACGGAAGGAAGAGACTCTGAGGTGTCCCTGTTTGCAGATGACGTGAAGTTGATGAGAAGAATTCACTCGATCGAAGACCAGGCAGAACTACAGGCTCCAGACCTGGTCCAGCAATTGGCTCCAGGAGTTCAATCCCACCAAGTGCAAAGTCATGAAGATTGGGGAAGGGCAAAGAAGACCGCAGACGGAGTACAGTCTAGGGGGCCAGAGAATACAAACCTCACTCAAGGAAAAAGATCTTGGGGTGAGTATAACACCAGGCACATCTCCTGAAGCGCACATCAACCAAATAACTGCTGCAGCATATGGGCGCCTAGCAAACCTCAGAACAGCATTCCGACATCTTAATAAGGAATCATTCAGGACCCTGTACACCGTGTACGTTAGGCCCATATTGGAGTATGCGGCACCAGTTTGGAACCCACACCTAGCCAAGCACGTAAAGAAACTAGAGAAAGTGCAAAGGTTTGCAACAAGACTAGTCCCAGAGCTAAGAGGTATGTCCTACGAGGAGAGGTTAAGGGAAATCAGCCTGACGACACTGGAGGACAGGAGAGATAGGGGGGACATGATAACGACATACAAAATACTGAGAGGAATTGACAAGGTGGACAAAGACAGAATGTTCCAGAGATTGGACACAGTAACAAGGGGACACAGTTGGAAATTGAAGACACAGATGAATCACAGGGATGTTAAGAAGTATTTCTTCAGCCACAGAGTAGTCAGTAAGTGCAATAGTTTGGAAAGCGATGTAGTGTAGGCAGGATCCATACATAGCTTTAAGCAGAGGTATGATAAAGCTCACGGCTCAGGGAGAGTGACCTAGTTAGCGATCAGTGAAGAGGCGGGGCCAGGAGCTCGGACTCGACCCCCGCAACCTCAACTAGGTGAGTACACACACACACACACATGCACACACACACTCACATTTCCCCACACCACACACACACACACACACACACACACACACACACACACACACACACACACACACACACACACACACACACACATACACACACACACACAGGGAGGGCTCCACAGCCGAACCTGCCTCTCTCTGCCCCTTGACTAGACTGACTGAGGAGTGCCCATGGGCGAGGGGGCGCTTGAAATCCTGCTAGGTCTGCAACAATATGAATACAGACAGTGACTCAGGCAGAGACGGTTGGTAGTGAGTCATCTACTGGTACACTGGTTACTACTACTGAGACAATTACATACTAGTACAATTACACACAAGTACAATTACATACAAGTACAATTACATACTAGTACAATTACATACTAGTACAATTACACACAAGTACAATTACATACAAGTACAATTACATACTAGTACAATTACACACAAGTACAATTACATACAAGTACAATTACATACTAGTACAATTACATACTAGTACAATTACACACAAGTACAATTACATACTAGTACAATTACACACAAGTACAATTACATACAAGTACAATTACATACTAGTACAATTACATACTAGTACAATTACACACAAGTACAAT
>NC_069439.1:37443607-37467968 GCF_026875155.1 Cherax quadricarinatus | reverse complement strand
CTATGCTTATCGAGATGGCTTCTTATAATCCTCAGCTATAATTGACTCTAGTAATTTGCCTACAATTGAGGTCAGGCTTACTGGGCGGTAATTTGACGGTAACGACTTGTCCCATGCTTTTAAAAATAGGAATTACATTAGCCATCTTCCACATATCAGACACTACACCTGTTTGAAAAGATAAATTAAAAATATTAGTAAATGGTTCACAGAGTTCCATTTTGCATTCCTTAAGAACCCTTGAAAAAACCTCATCAGGACCCGGCGACTTATTTTGCTTCAGTCTGTCTATCTGCTTCACAACCATTTCACTAGTGACTGTGATGTTACATAATTTATCTTCTAGCCCACTATAAAAATTAATTACTGGAATATTGTTAGTGTCTTCCTGTGTAAAAACCGAGAGAAAATAATTATTTAAAATTGAGCACATTTCATTCTCTTTGTCAGTAAGATGCCCATAGTTATTTTTAAGGGGACCTATCTTATCTCTAACTTTTGTTCTATATACCTGGAAAAAACTTTTTGGGTTAGTTTTCGAATCCCTAGCAACTTTAATTTCATAGTCCCTTTTAGCTTTTCTTATCCCCTTTTTAACGTCCCTTTTAATGTCAATATACTGATTCATAAGGTGACCCTCACCTCTTTTGATACGCCTATAAATTCCTTTCTTATGCCCTAGTATATATTTCAGCCTATTATTAATCCATTTTGGGTCATTTCTATTTGATCTAATTTCTTTATACGGGATAAACGTTCTTTGAGCAGCATGTACGGTGTTCAGAAAACTGTCATATTGATAGCTCTCTTCGTTACCCCAGTCAACAGATGATAAATGTTCTCTAAGCCCATTGTAATCTTCTAAGCGGAAATCTGGAACTGTTACTGAGTTGTCTCTATTATCATGCTTCCATTCTATGCTAAAGGTAACTGATTTGTGGTTACTTGTGCCGAATTCCTCATTAATCTCTAAATTATTAAAAAGGGTTTCCTTGTTCGCCAGAACCAAATCAAGAAGGTTATTTCCCCTTGTAGGTTCTGTCACAAACGGCTTCAAAAAACAATCCTGAACTACTTCTAAGAAGTCGTTTGATTCTAAATTCCCAATCAATATGACTAAAGTTAAAGTCTCCTAGAATTACTACGTTATCGTGCCTCGTGGCCTTAACAATTTCCTCCCATAGTAGTCTCCCTTGGCCCCTATCTAAGTTTGGGGGACGGTATATCACACCTAAAATCTATTTTTCAATTCCCTCTGATAATTCTATCCAAACAGACTCTGTATGTGTTACTTCAGCCTTAATACCCGTTTTTATGCAACAGTTCAAGCTATCTCGGACATACAGTGCCATCCCACCCCCGTTCCCGATACTTCTGTCTACTTGGAACATTTTAAAACCCTGAATGTGACATTCAGCAGGCATGTCCCGATTTTTCGTATTGAACCACGTTTTAGTTAAAGCAAATACATCAATGTTACCTGCACTGGCAACTAGTCTCAACTCGTCCATCTTATTCCTAGGACTACGACTATTTGTGTAATATATATTTAAGGATCCTCCTTTCTCTTTACCCTTCCTGCTCCTTTCTGTTATTCCACTAAATCTATTACTGTCCTTGTCACCTAGTGCCACTGGCTTTCCATTATCCACCTCATTTTGCCTATTTCTAGTTCTCCTAGTACTCATAATACTACACTGGGACTTCACTGTTTTCCCGCGAAAACCCATGCATTTAACTATTCCTAGTTTAAAGACCTAACAGCTCCCTCCACTGCATTGGCCAGTGCTCCCACCCCAAACCTAGGTAAGTGAACTCCATCCCAGGCATACATGTCATTTCTGCCATAGAAGAGGTCCCAGATGTCAATGAATGTTACCGCATTTTCCTTACAGTATTTGTCCAGCCAACAATTGACACCAATTGCCATGGACAACCATTCATTTCCAACTCCTCTCGGCAAAAATACCACATATGACAGGGTTCCCACCCTTCCTCCTAATTATCTCTATTTCTGTCCTATACCTGCTAATCAGGTCCTCACTCCTACATCTGCCAACATCGTTGCTTCCAGCACTGAGACAGACAATAGGATTACTCCCATTACCTATCATAATGTCATCCAGACGGCTAACAATATCCTCCATCCCAGCCCCAGGAAAGTAAACCCTTTGTCTCTTACTCCTGTCCTCCAAGCATAATGCCCTATCCATGTATCTAACCTGGCTATCCCCAACAACAATAATATTCTTACCTTCCTTGCTGTCGTTCGTCGTGACGATCCCAGTAGTCGACTCAGATTCGTTGGGTAGCACCGAGAATGCGTTGGAGGTTTCCACAAGAGTTTCCACAGCAGTCTCTTTCTTCTTCATCGTTTCTGGCTTTCCATTCGTCTTCTTGATCGTCAGCATCGTCCCCTGCTGTCCAGCCACTGACAACGATCCCTTCTGACATGAGGACTGGAAACAGGAGGACTACTACGAATCCTTTTGTTTTCCTCAATCAATCGCCATATCTCCATCTTCGCTACCCTCAATTCTTCCTTAAGCTGCTGGTAAAGTTGCTCGATGGAGGGCATCTTGATTCAGTCCACGGAGAGCACAATGCAACTTGCCAATTAGCTTCCACAAAGATATACCAACAATATAAACCTACTAGAGAAATTAGAGACACTTTAAGAAATTATCAAGCAGAATGTCGAAGGCATCTTCAAACGCGACAACCACCAGCAGCTACACTGCACCGATTAAGGCACGAATTAATTAACATGATTAGTCATCACAAACGAGACATATGGAAATTGCTAGTTCTTCAAGCTAATCAATATAAACGTGAACCAGCAAAATTTTGGAGTTAAATACCGACAACTTTTAGGGCAAAGCACAAGGTTCCTAACTACCTATTCATACCTTCACTGATAGAGGAGATGAAGATGTTGAAATTAAACTTGACGATCCACAGGACCAGGCTAATTTGATGGGTGATGTATGGGAGAAAATTCTCTCTCACAGTAACAGTCGTCAATTTAATAATAATCATTATCAGTTAGTAAATGAATGGAGAGATGAGAACTGGATGATCTACAACCACTACCTACCATCGATACTTCAACTCTTGAAGATACCCACCCGCTTACTAGACCTATTACATTACTAGAGATAAGTCAGGTTATTGGAAGAATGAGAAATAGAGCCCCTGGCCTCTCTGGAATAACAATGAAACAAATAAAGTACCTACCTAGAAATTGCAAACAGTCCTTGGTAAATATCTTTAATGCCATCTTGGCCTCAGGACATTTTCCAGTGGTTTTAAGACTGCTAGGATGATCTTTCTTGGTAAGCCCAATATAGACATCCACCAACCTGGGAACTATAGACCTATATCTTTACTTGAAGTCACTGGAAAAGTTCTTGAGAAAGTCATTTCCAACAGATTGAATTACTATATGGAGTTTAATATCACTTTTTTACTGAAAAACAATTTGGCTTTAGAACACATAGAGGTACCAATCATGCAATAAATGTTATTTTCGATACTGTAGCAAGTCTAAAACATCAGGGCAATCTTGCCTTAATTGCCACCAGAGATGTTCATAAAGCTTTTGATAGCTTATGGCATGATGGCCTTATATACAAACTCATTGACCTACCAGACCATAACTGGACTTTTCTCAGATTAATATATAATTTCTTAACTCAACGAAAAATCATTCCCACCTTTCATGGCAGGTCGACAGAGCCTTTTATACCGACGGCTGGTGTCCCGCAAGGTTCTTGTCTAAGTCCACTTCTGTTTAACATTTATGTGAATGACCTTCCTCAACCAGAGTTTAATGACACAATTGTGACACAGTTTGCAGATGATGTTATTCATGTCGTCTCATCAACTCCAGTAACAGGAAAATACAAGTATGAGAGAGTCATAGAAAAAATGAATATTGAACTTCGTAGAACATCTAATTGGGAGAAGAAATGGAGAATTACGACTAATCCCGACAAGGTCCTTGTTAGCACGATAGGATGTTTTGCATCAACCATCGAAGATAAAGGAGGTATCTCCATCAGAAGTACACCTGTAGCCATTAGAAACCCTAACAAGATCTTGGGATATGAAATAGACAGGCTGCTCCACTCAACAGCTCATGTAACTAAAAAGATCAACACAGCCAAAGTCGGTCTTAGCAGACTCTTTCGATTCAATCAAGCCCCTCAACATGTCAAAAAACATCTGTATAAAATGAAATAAGACCTATACTCGAATACCCTTGTGTCCCAATGTCATTAACAACAAAGACCAATATGCTACGGTTACAAAGGGACCAGAATAGAGCTCTTCGCTTTATTACCGATACCAGGAGGAGAGACAGAGTTAAAATGGCAGATTTACACACACAACAAGATATTACTGCTATAAATGTACGCCTTGACACCCTAAAAAAGAAACAACTTATACAATGCAAGAACTATACATGCCAGATAGAGAACATCCTATACAAGTGGTAAATACCACAGATTATACCATCAATACTCCGCCTCACAGGACTCAAAGAATGACTCTCCCACAGAGGGTCCGTCGTTTTATTCTAAAGATGATTACCATCGCCCATATATTGAGCAACCTCCCTGATGAAGAAGTTTGGGATACCACCAGAACCCTTCATGTATACTGAGAAAAATCATCGCCCACAATTAGGGAGACATCTAAATAACTTTCTAATGTAAAATTATGCTATTGACTATGGTTGGACACCACATTAAGAAGCTATTGTCATGAACTTAAAAAACTTGCCAGAAAATTATGCTTTTCTTGTCGTATAAATATCCGTTGTGCAATCGCAAAAAAAAAAAAAAAAAAAAAAAAAAAGCAATTGCAACTTGTAAATTACTACCAATTCGAGTAAATGTAGTTATATACCTATTAACTTTTGTGACGCTGATGGTTATCTTATACCCCTTAAAGAATATATTATCAATTCACGTACACTTTTTAAATTACACCAAAATGGTTGGGCCTCTTACCTTTTATATCCTACCTCTCCCCCCTCCCACCCTTTTCCAATATTTCCATCCTTACCCATCTTACCAAAGCTCTGGTCATCAGAACTCGAAGAGCACACAGGACACTTCTTCACCAGTGACCACAGAGTGCTACCACCAGAGACCACAGAGTGCTACCACCAGTGACCACAGAGTGCTACCACCAGTGACCACAGAGTGCTACCACTAGTGACCACAGAGTGCTACCACCAGTGACCACAGAGTGCTACCTCCAGTTACCACAGAGTGCTACCACCAGAGACCACAGAGTGCTACCACCAGTGACCACAGAGTGCTATCACCAGTGACCACAGAGTGCTACCACCAGTGACCACAGAGTACTACCACCAGTGACCACAGAGTGCTACCACCAGTGACCACAGAGTACTACCACCAGTGACCACAGAGTGCTACCACCAGAGACCACAGAGTGCTACCACCAGTGACCACAGAGTGCTACCACCAGTGACCACAGAGTGCTACCACCAGAGACCACAGAGTGCTACCACCAGAGACCACAGAGTGCTACCACCAGTGACCACAGAGTGCTACCACTAGTGACTACAGAGTGCTACTACCAGAGACCACAGAGTGTTACCACCAGTGACCACAGAGTGCTACCACTAGTGACTACAGAGTGCTACTACCAGAGACCACAGAGTGCTACCACCAGTGACCACAGAGTGCTACCACCAGTGACCACAGAGTGCTACCACCAGTGACCACAGAGTGCTACCACCAGTGACCACAGAGTGCTACCACCAGAGACCAGAGAGTGCTACCACCAGTGACCACAGAGTGCTACCACCAGAGACCACAGAGTGCTACCACCAGAGACCACAGAGTGTTACCACGGCTTCTCGTTCCGCCCCAGTGATTCCTGAACTACTTACCAATAACTTCTGCAAATCAGAATACTATCTTTCCGGCATATGTATATATTACCTTTCCTTCATTGGAGTTATTCATATATTTAATTTTTCCATCATTTATTTTTGATAAGATTAGTTCTTATTCAATTGTTTTATATTTTATAAGTTTTACTATTTATATATATATAATATATATATATATAATAAATATATATATATATATATATATATATACCACACACACAACACACACACACACACACACACAGTGAAGAGGCGGGGCCAGGAGCTTGGACTCGACCCCTGCAACCTCAACTAGGTGAGTACACTTAGGTGAGTACACACACACACACACACACACACACACACACACACACACACACAGAGTCACGCAGACATGGGTGCACAAGGCTCCGAGAACCTTAGTGTTTTTAAGGCGTGCAGTAACTGCTAGCAGTAATCAGTGGTAGTGACAACGTCAGTGAACAATCCTGCGAGTGATAACTAAAGTTATTAGTTAAAAAAGTCGAGAGGAAGCCTGAAATCATTAATATTTCAAAGTGCCAAACCGTTAGGGCCTAGTAAGGCACCTGTTTCCTCACAGATTCAAATATATAAAGATCAAAGTGAGTGTGGAAGCGGGTGTTCAAGAATTACCAGCATTTGGATAACAAGTGAAATGTGGGGCACCATACAGTGAGAGGGAAAAAGTTAATAAGCAAAAGGAGAAAGGAAAAATAAAATATACAATAAGGGAATAGTGGCAGATTAGCCTGCTGAAGCAGTGACGCCACAACAAGTTGCGTACCAATGTACATATAAAGTGAAGTGTGTATAATGTATAAAATGCGGGATGTATGAGCATATATGGTTATAAACATCACGGGTGAAGGATCTCCAAAATAGTGACAGAAGGCCTATGTACGACGACTACGTCATCAGCATCTGGCAACTTGTCATCGCACCACTGCCAGTGAAAGTATTACTCCCCTACTGTGGATTGCATGTTATGGGCTCTTGATCCTGGTCTTGCATCACTGTTAGATACTGGTCACTCACTCCTGCAAGCTATCAGCAGATTTAGAGTAGAAATAGCATAGATAAGGTGAAAATAGTGTTGACGAGAGTGTGAGGAGGAGAGTAGCCTAGCCAGAGGTAACGTAGTATTACTACCGGTATTTACTAGCAGTAGGAATACTTAGGAAGCTAGGAAGTCCTCTCTCAATGTGAGCAAGGAATAGCATAATAACCAGCAGTAATTAATACTTAAATCCAGAAAGTGCAATAAATGGAGAGAGGACCATAACATTGTATCAATCGCATCTGCTAGAAAAATGACAGGATGGATAATGAGAACCTTCAAAACTAGGGAGGCCAAGCCCATGATGACACTCTTCAGGTCACTTGTTCTATCTAGGCTGGAATATTGCTGCACTCTAACAGCACCTTTCAAGGCAGGTGAAATTGCCGACCTAGAAAATGTACAGAGAACTTTCACGGCGCGCATAACGGAGATAAAACACCTCAATTACTGGGAACGCTTGAGGTTTCTAAACCTGTATTCCCTGGAATGCAGGAGGGAGAGATACATGATTATATACACCTGGAAAATCCTAGAGGGACTAGTACCGAACTTGCACACAAAATCACTCACTACGAAAGCAAAAGACTTGGCAGACGATGCACCATCCCCCAATGAAAAAACAGGGGTGTCACTAGCACGTTAAGAGACCATACAATAAGTGTCAGGGCCCGAGACTGTTCAACTGCCTCCCAGCACACATAAGGGGGATTACCAACAGACCCCCGGCAGTCTTCAAGCTGGGCACGGACAAGCACCTAAAGTCAGTTCCTGATTAGCCGGGCTGTGGCTCGTACGTTGGTTTGCGTGCAGCCAGCAGCAACAGCCTGGTTGATCAGGCGCTGATCCACCAGGAGGCCTGGTCACAGACCGGGCCGCGGGGGCGTTGACCCCCGGAACTCTCTCCAGGTAAACTCCGAGAGTACATTAGTACAGCGTAAATGTACTCTCATGCATGTGCAGTGTACACTCAGTACAGTGTAACTCAGTACAGGGGCGTTGACCCGAAACTCTTCCAGTAAACTCCAGTAGCAATACTAGGGAAGACAGCTGGGACTAAATTTGAACCTACATGACAGAGAGGTATAACGGATCTTTCAACCACAACAACCCCCTACCCTACCCCTTCCCCTACCCTCTCCCCTACCCTCTCCCCTGCCCCCCTACCCGCTCCTCTACCCTCCTAACTATCTTTCCCTCACACAAACATACACACACACACACACACACATCAGCTTCTGGCAACTTGTCATCACACCGCTGCCAGCGCAAGTATTGCTCACCTGTTGAGGTTGCATTTTGGAAGATTGAGTCTGGTCCTGCATCACTGTTAGATACTGGTCACTCACTCCTGCAAGCCATTACCAGAATTAGAGTAGAAATAGCATAGACGAGAGTACAAGGAGTAAAGTGGTAGTGAGGGATAACGTCAGACACTTAAGCTGAGACAAGCTAAATTTTTAAACCTAGCTACTTTCTGAATTTTAGAAGTAGAATCGATAAGTGTACAAGTATTGGTAGGCTTAGAATTACTGGTATCTACCGGTATTTATTAGCAGTATGAATACTTAGAAGTGGGGGCACACACACACACACACACACACACACACACACACACACACACACACACACACACACATACATACACACACACAACACACACACACACACACACACACACACACACACACACACACACACACTCACACACACACATAACACACCATCACACACACACCACCCACACCACATAACCCCAACCCAACACCCCTAACAAAACACACACCCCACACCACACAAACAACATTCCCCCAGACTCAAAAATACATTTTCCCCCCCTCCCCTACCGACACCCTATTCCTTACCTGACCCCCTCCCCTCCCTCTTTCACCCTCCCCCCCCCCCACCTCTCCCCCCTTTTTCCCCCTCCCCCTCTCCCACTCCCCCCACTTGCTTCACCCCCTTTCCCCAAACTCCCCCCCCCCAACTACTCTCCCAGATACCCAAACATTTCCTCCTCTCCCCCCCCCCAACTCTGAATACACAATACTAACCAAAACTTTTTAACAAAATTTAAATTTCCCATTTTTTCCCACTCTGGGGCAATCAGGAAAAAAATAAAAAGGGGTTTGCCAGAGAGCAACAAAAAAACCCAAAAGGGACAGGGGGAAAGGAAACTGAAAGGGGAAAGGGTTTGGGGCCCGCAGAGTTTCAAAAAAAAGGGAACATAAAGGGGAAAAAAGAAAGGGGGAAAAAATTTTACCCTTTGAGAATGGAAGAGGATGGCAGGAAAAAGCAGGAATTGGGAGGGGGAAAGGGTAAAAAGCAGCAGAGGCCGGATAAAAGAGTTTAGAAAGGAACTGAAAAAAATCTAAAAAACCAGCCTAAAAACTAAAGAAAATTTTGGGATTGACAACAGAGTTTGCTCCCTCAGTCACAAAAAAAGGGGATGTGGGGAAAAGGGAAGGAGCAAAACTGCATGTAAAAGGGCTCAATCATGGAGACTGTAGAAAATTTGAAAGAGCTAAGCTTTAGGTGGAGGCCCTAACGACCACAGCGGGGCCCAGGGAAACCCCGGAGGGGGGGAAAAATAAAAGGGCCACTGAGCCCAAGTACATTACCCAGTGAAAAATGAAGGGGAAAAGGGAAAACTGCAATGGAGGAAATCAAATTTAAGGGGGGGATAAAAACAGGGAAAATGCAGTTTGGGGGGCATGGAAAAGGGGGAGGGGCAGTCCTTTTTGTATGGGCCCCGGAAAATTTTAAGGGGAAACATATGAAGCAAGAAAACAAGGGTAAAAAAAACAAATTTAAAGCATCAGAAAAGCAATAGGAGAAGACGACTGACCCAGCGGGAAAAATTTTTCGGAGAATAGGGGGGTTTGTAAAAAAAAGAACCCGGCCAGTAAAGTGACCTTAAGGGCAGAATCGACTGGGAACAGGACCTGCGGGAAAGCCGTTTAAAGGGGACATGCCACTCAGGAAGGTGATACGACCTCGACAAACCAAGCGGAAAGGGAAAAAACAGAGGAGATGGACAAAGCAAAAGGGGGAAAAGAGGGGGTGGAGAAACAGAAAAAGGAGTCACAGACACGGGAAGATCAAATACAGCCTCCCTCACAATTCTTATAGAACCCACAACCGGTAAAACCCCATGCAACCAAACACTCAAAAACCCAAAACACCCTGCCAATCCAATGCCCCCCCCCCTTCATTCAAACCCACCCCCACAGAACCCCCATAGTTCATTTCAGGTCCCCACTTCCCCAACCCCAAAATCCCTCCCAGACCAAAACTTAGAAAAAATTGAAGGTGTGTATAAAAATCAGGGGGAATAACAAAAAAGTATGGGGAGGGGACAAAAGAATCAAGGAGAATCCCCAACATAAAGCACTCACAGAAACAAAATCACCAAAATAATAACAATTCAATCTTCCTGGGAAAATAAAAATCCCAGGAAGGACAGAGGGGGAAGGGGGGGAAGTTGCACTGCTCTTTAAAAAAAACCATGGGGGTTGAAAAAATGGAAGGGAAATGGATGACAGGGGCAAAGGGACACTTAGTAGGAACAATCCAGTCGGGGGGGACATGGGTGTAATTCCCGTAATGTAAAAAACCCACCAAAAACTGCGGAGGCCAAGGAAGAATAAAATGAAGAAACAACCCCATGGTGGGGCACACTACCAGGTGGCCAGGAGAGCACACATGGGGGGAGCAAATTTACTATTTGGGTGATTTCAATCACAAGGAGATTGACTGGAAAACCCGGGACCCCATGGGGTCCCAAAACAGGAGACCAATATGAAGGATGTGGTACTGGAAAACCTCATGCATCAACATGTTAGAGACACTACCAGAGAGAGAGGAGAATGAACCACAAGACTGACCTTTTTTCCCCTTGAGTAGTTCTGACATCGAGGTATCATGTATGAAGGCCCCGGGAGCTAGTGATCATGTGGTTCTGTGCTTCGATACATATTGAGCTCCCAAATGGGGGAGCACAGAATAGGGGGGAAAAAACCAAACTACAAAAGGGGAACACTCACTTGAGGGGAACTCTTTTTAAACATTCTGTGGGAGAGGGAACTGACAGGGAAAACCCGTACAAGAAATGATGGGCTATGTGGCAACAAAATGCAGGGGGGCAGAGGAGAGGTTTGTTCCCCCGGAAACGAAATAATGGGGAAAAAAGAATGAGTCCTTGGTTTTACCCAAAGTGAGGGAGAAAAAACTTGGTGTTCTAGAGAAGGAAAAGGTAAAAGAAGACAGAGAATCGGAAAAAAAAAGAGATTTGCCGAAGAGCCCGAAACGAATATGCCAAAAAAAAGGGGGGCTCAACGGCAAAACGAAAATGACATAGATCGAAAGTCAAAACTGACCCCAAGCTGTTGTACAGCCCCCCAGGAGGGGAAAAAACAGTCAAGGACCAGGTAATCAGCTGAGGAAGGGTGATGGGGGAAATTCACAAAAAGACCGGAGGTATGTCAGGAGCTCAACACAAGATTTAAAAAAGTATTTTCAGTGGAAACCCGAAGGACTCCCAGGAAATCAGAGCAGGGGGTTGCACCAGTCAAGTGCTGGAAATTGACGTACATATAACCAAGGAGGAGGAGAAGAACTGCTATGCGAAACTTTGTCCCTCAAATGGCGGTGAGACCTAACAACATCACTCCCATGGTCCTTAAAGATGAGCAGAGACATTGTGTGTACCATTAACAATATCTTCACACATCATTTGAAAACTGGGCCAACTTTTACCATGAGGAATGGAAAATGGCAAATGAAGTCCAATTTTTTTAAAAAGGGAGACAAACATGAGGCAATAACCTACAGACCAGTATCAACTAACGTGTATAGTATTGTCAAGGTCATGGAGAAGACAAGTCAGGAGGAGAGTGGAGGAGCACCTGGAAAGAAACAAGTGTATAATTGACTACAAGCATGGTTTCAGAGGGAAAATCCGTGTCACAAACCTATTAGAGTTTTATGACAAGTGACAGAAGTAAAACAAGAGAGAGAGGGGTGGATCGAATGCATTTTTTTGGACTGGCAAGAGGCCTTCGACACAGTTCCTCACAAGATGTTACTTCAAAGCTAGAGGATCAGGCACACCTAAAACAGGAAAGGCACTGCAATGGATAAGAGAATAACCTTACAGGGAGGCAAACTCAGGGGAATATGCAGCACAAGAAGAAAATAAAAGCATTGGGGAAGCAGATGAGTAAATAACACAAGCACGGTCAAAAAAACAAACATCCACGCATCTTTGACCGCCACCCAATAAGACGAAAACAAAAAAACGACCCCCATCCACCCACCTTAGACCCCTCCACCCCCTGCTACCCCCTTTATCTCCCCCCCCCCCCCCTCCCTCATCCGTTCACCCTCCCCAAATCACTGACAAAACGATCTTGGAACGTGATGAGGTTTCAAACTGGGCGCCAGTGACAACGGGATCACAGGTGAGCGTCCGAGACCAGTGCTGTTCTTGGTTATGTGAGACAAACGAAGGGATAGACCTCGACGAGTCCATGTTTTGCGGACGAATGTGAAGTTAATGAGAAGGAATCAAATCGGAAGAGGATCAGGCCGGACTACAAAAACTGGACAGGCAACCGCCTGGGTCCCAATCAACTGGCTCCTTGAGTTAACCCCGCCAAATGCAAAGTCATGAAGATTGGGAAGGCAAAGAAGACGCGCAGACACAATATAGTTTAGATGGCCAAAGTTTGCCAAACTCACATCAATGAAATAGAGCTGGGGGTTGAGTATAACACCGAGCCTATCTCCTGAGGTGCACAACATCAGATAATGCTGCAGCATACGGAGTCCTGGCAAACCTACGGAAGCGTTCCATACCTCAGTAAGTGATCGTTTCAAGACTCCTTATACCATTGATGTCAGGCCCATACTGAGTATGCAGCACATTTTGGAATCCACCCCTAGTCAAGCAACGTAAGCAATTAGAGAATGTGCAAAGGTTTGCACAAGAACTAGACCCCCCCAGAGCTACTGGATGTCCTAAAAACGAAGAAAGGTTTGAGAAATCGGCCTGATGACACTGGAGCCAGGAGGACATGGATACATGATAACGACATATAAAATACTGCGTGGAATAGACGAGGTGGACAAAGATGGGATGTTTCAGAGGTGGAACACAGACACAAGAGGTCACAATTGGAAGTTGAAGACTCAGATGAATCAAAGGGATGTTAGGAAGTATTTCTTCAGTCATAGAGTAGTCAAGCTGTTGAATAGCCTAGAAAGTGAATTAGTGGAGCCGGGAACCATACATAGTTTTAAGGCGAGGTATGATAAAGCTCATGGAGCAGGGAGAGAGAGGACCTAGTAGCAATCAGTGAAGAGGTGGGGCCAGGAGCTATGAATCGACCCCTGCAACCACAAATAGGTGAGTACAAATAGGTGAGTACACACACACATGCACACACACATACACACATACACACACAAAACACAACACAACACACAACACACAAACACAACACACACACACAAAACACACACACACACACACACAAACACACACATACACACACACATACACACATACACATACACATACACATACACACACACACACACAGGAACAAGCACTTGTAAGCTGTAGTACACACGCAAACACACACATACACAGGATTTCACACCGTCCTGTGAACTGACCATATGAACCTCGTTCCTTCTCTATCTCTTCCTCTCTTCCTATTCCTAGGTAGAGGCCTATCTCTCTTACCTATCTCACTCTTTACCTATATCTCTCTCTCTACCTATCACTCTCTACCTATCTCTCTCTCTCTCTTCCTCTCCCATCTCTCCCCTCTAACATCTCTTCCTCTAACACCTCCCCCCTCTAACATCTCTCCCCTCTAACATTCTCTCCCCTCCCATTATCTCTCCCCTCTCTCCTTTTCCATCTCTCTCTCCTCCTCCCCTCTCTCTCTCCCCCTAGCCTCTCTCTCTCCCCTAGCCTCTCTTTCCCCTCGCCTTCCATCTCCCCCCTCTTTCCCCCTTCTCCCCCTCTCTCCCCCCTCTCTCCCCTTCTCTTTGCCTTCTCTCTCTCACCCTCCCTCTCTCCCTCTCTCCCTCTGTCTCTCTCTCTCTCTCTCACTCTCTCTCTCTCTCCCTCTCTCTCTCTCTCTCTCTCTCTCTCTCTCTCTCTCTCTCTCTCTCTCTCTCTTTTTTTTTTTTTTTTTTTTACACAGGGTTTGACAAGGTTAAGGATCCCTAGCTTTATTGACAGCTAAATTACAGGTTAAGGATTCCTAACTTTATTGGCAAGCTAAGAGCTGTTACCTACATCAGCTCATTTGAAAGCATTTTTATTGTTATGAGACATACAAGTACGGAACAGGATGAAGTTGGAGCCATCTGTGGGCCAGCATTTTCATTTGATCAACTGACTTTATCTCGTTGACATCATTATGCTGTACGAATGTGTTCCATACTCGAGTCATCCTGGTATGTATGATCTCAGATGGAGTGATGTTCTGGAGAAGGGTACAACCAGAGTGAAGTTGCTGCTTTCTGCCCGTCTTGTGGCATAAAAGCTTGTTTCCGCTGTCCTCGAAGTGGATCCAAGTGTGGGATTTTGACAATATTGGCCTTGTACATAACAGTAAGGCCACCCACATCCCTCCTATGTTGAAGGCTCTGCTGAAATGACAGATCTATCCAGATGGGTCCAGGCGAGAGATGAGACGTCTTGCTCTGTTCTTTTACTCTGTCAAGCAGTCGCAGATGAGAGGGGGGGGAGGCAAACCAAGAAAGTGGAGCATACTCAAGGTGTGAGCGTACTTGTGCCTCGTACAGGATCTTGCAACCCCTACTGTCAAGCAGATGCGAGATACGGCGAAGTGCTGTAAGCTTCCTGGCTGCCTTGTTTGCAAGATTTACAACATGGTTCTTCATGGTTAGTTTGGAGTCAAATTTCACCCCAAGGATATCAACTTCTTCTCCAGGTGCCAACATCCTCCCATTCATCCTTACTACTGCACCAGCATTACCATTATGGTGCCTAGAGACGATCATCATTTGCGTTTTCCTCAGGTGCAAATGTTACTTGCCATCTATTTCTCTCTCTCTCTCTCCCTCTCTCTTCTCCCTCTCTCTCTCTCCTCTCTCTCTCTCTCTCTCTCTCTTCTCCTCTCTCTCTCTCTCTCTCTCTCTCTCTCTCTCTCTCTCTCTTGCTCTCTCTCTTCCCCATTTTCCCTTCTCACTCTCCCCCTCACCTACCCTTCCCTCCACTCTCTCTCCCCACTTTCTCTTTCACTCTCACTCTCTCTTCCCCTTTTTTTCCTTCTCACTATCCCCCTCTCTCTTTCTATCTTCCCTTCTCTCTCTCTGTCTCTCTTTCTCTCTCCATCTCTTCCCCATTTTTCCCTTCTCAATCTCCCCCTCTCCTTCCCTTCCCATCTCTCTGTTTCCCCCTCTCACACTCTCTCTCCCCCTTTCCCTTCTCACTCTTCCCCTCTCTCTCTCCTTCTACCTTTCCCTTCTCTCTTCTCTCACAAAAAAAAAAAAAAAAATGGTGGGGACTCGCAGGAACCAAGGATCAGATGAGAATGGTTCTGGTAGGGAGGAGTGGATCGAGGAGCGGTGGAAAAGGATGGAACAAGAGTGGGAGAGAAAATTAGGAGAGCTTTCTGAAAAAATGGAGAAAGAGCTCTCTGTGAAATTGGAAAAGAGGTTGGAGAAGGAGACAAAGAATTGGGAGGCACAAGTCGAAACTGCAGTACCAAGATAAGTGTCCTAGAAGTTGAGATAAATAGGCTGAGCGAGTTACAGGGGCATGACCAGAGAAGACACAGCATATGAAGCTGCGAGGCCGAACAGGAAGGGAAGGAATTATGAATTATGCTAAGGTCATATCAGCCTGCCAAGGAGGGCCAAGGAGTGAAAGGGAAGAACAGCTGGTTGCAGATGGAGAGGGTGATAGGTCGAATGCTGAGGCACAACCATGCTATCAAGAGCCACTGGAAAAATAAAGGGAAAACTGACCACATACAGGCTGGATCCAGAGTCACAGAGGGTGAGGCAATGGGAGGGGGAAAGGGAAAATCAGTGTTTATCCATGGGCTTCAGGAGAGAGAGGAAAGGACACACACTGAAAGGCAGCGGGAAGAAAGAAAGGAGATTGAGAAAATCATCCCCGGAAATGGGTGAAGAGAGGGACGAGATTGTAAATTTTCAGAGAATAGGGGGTACTCGAAGGGAGAAACCGACCAATCAAGCTGATTCTCAAACGGAAACAGTGCGAACAGATCCTCCAAAGAAACCACGATTGAAATACTTGGGAAAGAGTACAAGAGGGTGTTCCTAGACAGAGACAGAACACAAACAGAACGACAGCAGCTGAGGGAGAGGAAAAAAAAAGCAAAAGGAGCTAAGAAAAGAGACAAGGATGGAACCAGCGAGGTCAGTCAGAGCAAACAGAACAGAAGGGCAAGCACCCCACACAACTATTCTCAGAAACCCTACAACCTATCACACCATCCCAACACACACTACAATCCATACCCACAGCCTCCACCCAACACTGAGCTATAGAACCCACAGTATGCCCCCCAGGTCTCCCCACCCTCACAGGCCCCCCAAACCACAGTGTTGGAAAGGAAACTGAAGGTATGGTACACAAACACTGATGGAATAACAAAAAAGTGGGAGGAGTGGCATGAAGAGTAAAGAGGCATCACTGGACATCAATAGCTCTCACAGAAACCAAGCTTAAAGGTATGATAACAGATGCCATCTTTCCAACGGGATACCAAATCCTGAGGGAAAGACAGAGGGAACAGGGGGGGGTGAGGAGTGGCATTGCTGATCAAAAATCGCTGGAATTTTTTATGAGCTGGAGAGAGGAGACAGCGGGGAAGAAAGTGATTACATAGCGGAACGCTTCACTCTGGAGGTCCCCAAAGGTGGTAATACCAGTGATGTAATAACCCACCACAGAACAGCAGGAGCCAAGGCAAGAGTTCGGCGAGAGCAATAGAGCGATGTTGACACACTGGCTAGAGTGGCCAGAAGAGCTCATGCATGCAGGGCAAAGCTCCTGATCATGGGTGACTTTAACCACCAAAGGGGATCGATTGGGAGAACTTTGGGCCCGCATGGGGGCCAAGTACAATGGAGGTCTAAGAATGATGGAGGTGGGACTGGAAAACTTCATGTACCAACACGTAAGGGACACTACAAGAGAGAGAGGAGAGGATGAACCAGCAAGGCGGATTAGTATTCACCTTGAGTAGAGAAATATCGAGGACATCACATATGAAAGACTCCTTGGGGCCAGTGACCATGTGGTTTAAAACTTCGAATACACAGTAGAGCTACAAGTGGAGGGAGAAGGGAGGAAGGCCAGGACGAATGAAGCCAAACTACAAGAAAGGGGACTACACAGGAATGAGGAACTTTCCTGAACGGGGTTCAGGGTGGGACAGATAACTAGCAGGGAAGCCCGTTAATGAGAAAGATGGAATAAAGTAGCAACAAAATGCCAAGGAGGCTTAGGAAAGGTTTGTAAACCCAAGGGTAACAGGAATAATGAAAAGCCAGGATGAAACCCATGGTATACCCAAAGGTGCAGGGAGGCAAAAACCAAGTGTGCTAGGGAATGGAAGAAATATAGAAGACAAAGGACCAGGAGAATAAGAAGAGCAGTCGTAGAGCCAGAAACGAATATGCACAGATAAGAAGGGAGGCCCAAAGACAATATGAAAATGACATAGTAGCGAAAGCCAAATCTGACCCAAAACTGTTGTACAGCCACATCAGGAGGAAAACAACAGTCAAGGACCAGGTAATCAGGCTAAGGAAGGAAGGAGGAGAGACAACAAGAAATGACCATGAAGTATGTGAGGAACTCAACAAGAGATTCAAAGAAGATGTTCACAGAGGAGACAGAAGGGCTCCAGAAAGACGGAGAGGTGGGCACACCACCATGTGCTGGACACAGTGCACACAACCGAGGAAGAAGTGAAGAGGCTTCTGAGTGTGCTAGATACCTCAAAGGCAATGGGGCCAGATAACATCTCCCCATGGGTATTGAGAGAGGGAGCAGAGGCGCTATGTGTACCCCTAACAACAATATTCAATACATCTATCGAAACAGGGAGATTGCCTGAGGCATGGAAGACAGCAAATGTAGTCCCAATCTTTAAAAAAGGAGACAGACATGAAACATTAAACTACAGACCAGTGTCACTGACATGTATAGTATGCAAAATCATGGAGAAGATTATCAGGAGAAGAGTGGTGGAACACATAGAAAGGAACGATCTCATCAACAGCAGCCAACATGGTTTCAGGGATGGAGAAATCCTGTGTCACAAACCTACTGGAGTTCTACGACATGGTGACAGCAGTAAGACAAGGGAGAGAGGGGTGGGTGGATTGCATATTCTTGGACTGCAAGAAGGCGTTTGACACAGTTCCACACAAGAGATTGGTGCAAAAACTGGAGGACCAAGCAGGGATAACAGGGAAGGCACTACAATGGATCAGGGAATACTTGTCAGGAAGACAGCAGCGAGTCATGGTACATGGCGAGGTGTCAGAGTGGGCACCTGTGACCAGCGGGGTCCTACAGGGGTCAGTCCTAGGACCAGTGCTGTTTCTGGTATTTGTGAACGACATGACGGAAGGAATAGACTATGAGGTGTCCCTGTTTGCAGATGACGTGAAGTTGATGAGAAGAATTCACTCGATCGAAGACCAGGCAGAACTACAAAGGGATCTGGACAGGCTGCAGACCTGGTCCAGCAATTGGCTCCTGGAGTTCAATCCCACCAAGTGCAAAGTCATAAAGATTGGGGAAGGGCAAAGAAGACCGCAGACGGAGTACAGTCTAGGGGGCCAGAGACTACAAACCTCACTCAAGGAAAAAGATCTTGGGGTGAGTATAACACCAGGCACATCTCCTGAAATGCACATCAACCAAATAACTGCTGCAGCACATGGGCGCCTAGCAAACCTCAGGACAGCATTCCGACATCTTAATAAGGAGTCATTCAGGACCCTGTACACCGTGTACGTTAGGCCCATATTAGAGTATGCGGCACCAGTTTGGAACCCACACCTAGCCAAGCATGTAAAGAAACTAGAGAAAGTGCAAAGGTTTGCAACAAGACTAGTCCCAGAGCTAAGAGGTATGTCCTACGAGGAGAGGTTAAGGGAAATCAACCTGACGACACTGGAGGACAGGAGAGATAGGGGGACATGATAACGACATACAAAATACTGAGAGGAATTGACAAGGTGGACAAAGACAGGATGTTCCAGAGATTGGACATAGTAACAAGGGGACACAGTTGGAAGTTGAAGACGCAGATGAATCACAGGGATGTTAGGAAGTATTTCTTCAGCCACAGAGTAGTCAGTAAGTGGAATAGTTTGGGAAGCGATGTAGTGGAGGCAGGATCCATACATAGCTTTAAGCAGAGGTACGATAAAGCTCACGGCTCAGGGAGAGTGACCTAGTAGCCATCAGTGAAGTGGCGGGGCCAGGAGCTCGGAATCGACCCCCGCAACCTCAACTAGGTGAGTACAACTAGGTGAGTACACACACATACACACACACACCTTTACTAGGCAAATACACACACACACACACACACACACACACACACACACACACACACCCGTAAGGAGCCCGTGGTCACTCTACCCTTATAAGATAAGATAAGATAAGATTTCGTTCGGATTTTTAACCCCGGAGGGTTAGCCACCCAGGATAACCCAAGAAAGTCAGTGCGTCATCGAGGACTGTCTAACTTATTTCCATTGGGGTCCTTAATCTTGTCCCCCAGGATGCGACCCACACCAGTCGACTAACGCCCAGGTACCTATTTGCTGCTAGGTGAACAGGACAACAGGTGTAAGGAAACGTGTCGAAATGTTTCCACCCTCCGGGAATCGAACCCGGGCCCTCCGTGTGTGAAGCGGGAGCTTTAGCCACCAGGCCACCGGGCCCCAGCTTCCCCTCTCCCCTCCCCCCCTTAATCCCATCCTTCTCTCTCCCACACATGCAAACACACATACACAAACACACATACACTTGACACATGCACATACTCCCCCTTCCCTTAAATACCTCTCCCCCTTTCCCTAGCCACCTATCCCTCCCTCAAACCATCTAACTCCCTCCCCAAACCAATTATCCCCCTTTTCCAACCATCTCTCCCCCTTCAATAATCATCATCCCCCTCCCCCATAACCATCCATCCCCCTCCCCCTAACCATCTATTCCCCTCCCCCAAACATCTCTCCCACTTCCTCCTGTGGCGCAATGGGGCAACCTAGAACTAGGACGAGAGCCAAGGGCCCGACAGACAAATCTGGGAGGGAGGACTGGGAGGCAGAGCTCAAGAAAAGGGAGGAAGAATGGGGAAGGAGGCTAGATGAGCTTGCAAGGAAGATGGAGGAGAGGTTAGCAGCAGAATGCAGAAGGTGGGAGCAACATGCCACAGTAGCAGAAACCAAGATACAGAGATAAGAAGAGGAGCTGAGAAATCTGAAACAACCTAGAGATAAAGATAATGCAGAGGTAGCATCAACAATGGTTACATCAGACACAGACAAAGGGCCTGAAGGGAGCATGGAAGCTAAACTGTATGCAGAGGTCCTGTCAAACCCACAAGGGGCCCAAACAAAGACAGGGAGCACACTAAGACAGCATGAGAGGTTAGAAGACATTGAAAGAACTAGGACATGTGCAGGGACCTTACCAGGCACTTCTGGGGGACAGGAACAGGTGAGCAGAAAGAACAAGCCAATGAGCATAGGGGCCACAGCTCGAGAAATTATTGAAGGAAGGAACACTCCACGGGAAAGAACTAAAATACCTCAGAGGATGCAATGGGAGTCACAGTGGGAGGTGGAAAGGGAGAGATCAGTTTTTGTCTATGAGCTAGACGAAGCTGAAGGGGAAACTTATGATGAAAGAAAACAGGAGTAGAAAAAAGCAATTGAAGGTATCATGAAGGTGATAGGCGAGAGAGACATGACACAGGTGGCAAATTTTCGGAGAATCGGGTGGTTCACAGAGAGAAGGAAATGGCCTCTCAAAGTAATTTTCAAGGCAGAATCAACTTTAACCATGATCCTGCAGGAGAAAGCACGACTGAGAGGCAAACAGGAGTTCAAAAGTGTGTACCTCAATCGAGACAGAACACAGGTGGAAAGGATGATACTTAAAGAGAGAGTGCAAAAACGAAAGGAGGAGAAGAGCAGAATAACCCAGGCACAGGTGGAAGGGCAAGTACACCCCCAAGAAACACCTGCAGAAGGACTCCAACCACGACACCCCCAAGGCAACTGAACAATCTAAACCAACCATCACACAACAATCCCTCAGTTCCCACCCCCCGCACCACGAACCCTACCCCTACAGCAATCCCCTATGGGAGCTCTTCCTCCACCTCCACTGCAACCCCACATAGGCCCCCCACCAGGGCTCCTGCTTTCCCAACCCCAGTATTCCCCCAGGACCACAGTTACAGTATTAGAACAGAAGTTGAAGGTTTTGTCAAATGCGGATGGATTAACGAATAAATATGAGGAATGGCAAGAAAGAGTCAATGAGAAGTCCCCAGACATCATAGCAGTTACAGAAACAAAACTCAGAGAGACAATAACAGATGCAATCTTCCCACCAGGATACCAGATCATGAGGAAAGATAGAAGGGGCAGAGGGGGAGGAGGGGTTGCTCTGCTCATAAAAAACTGATGGAAATTAGAGAAAATGGGAGGCATAGATGAGACAGGAGGAAGGGATTACATAGTAGGTACACTCCAGTCTGGGTAGCACAAGGTGGTCATTGCAGTGATATATAATCCACCACAGAACTGCAGGAGGCCAAGAGAGGAATATGAAGAGAGCAACAGAGCAATGGTGGACACACTTGCTGAGGTGGCAAGAAGAGCTCACTCCAGCAGAGCAAAGTTGCTGGTTATGAGTGATTTCAACCACAGGGAGATTGACTGGGAAAACCTGGAGCCACATGGGAATCCCGAAACATGGAGAGCCAAGATGTTGGATGTGGTGCTGGAAAACCTCATGCACCAACATGTTAAGGACACTACCAGAGTGAGAGGGGAGGATGAACCAGCAAGATTGGACCTTGTGTTCACCCTGGGTAGTTCAGACACTGAGGACATCATGTATGAGAGTCCCCTAGGAGCTAGTGACCATGTGGTTCTGTGCTTTGAATACATAGTAGAGCTGCAAGTGGAGAGAGTAACAGGAGTTGAATGGGAAAAGCCAGACTATAAAAGAGGGGACTACACAGGTTTGAGGAACTTCATGCAGGAGGTTCCGTGGGACAGAGAACTGGCAGGAAAGCCAGTAAATGAAATGATGGAATATGTAACAAAAAAATGCAAGGAGGCAGTGGAAAGGTTTATTCCCAAGGGCAACAGAAACAATGGGAGACCAGAACGAGACCCTGGTTTACCCGACGGAGCAAGGAGGCAAAAACAAAGTGCAATTGAGAATGGAAAAATTACAGAAGGCAGAGAACACATGAAAATAGGGAGATTAGTCGCAGAGCCAGGAACGAGTATGCACAGGTAAGGAGGGAGGCCCAGCGACAGTATGAAAATAACATAGCATCGAAAGTCAAGACTGACCCGAAACTGTTGTATAGCCACATCAGGAGGAAGACAACAGTCAAAGACCAGGTGATCAGACTGAGGACAGAAGGTAGGGAACTCACAAGAAATGATCAGGAGGTATGTGAGGAGGTAAACAGGAGATTTAAGGAAGTTTTTACAGTAGAGACAGGAAGGGCTCTGGGAAGACAGTACAGAAGGGAACATCAAGAGGGAATATACCAACAAGTGTTGGATGACATACGAACAACCAAGGAGGAGGTGCAGAAGCTGCTAAGGTGACCTTGATACCTCAAAGGCGATGGGACCGGACAACATCTCCCAGTGGGTCCTTAGAGAAGGAGCAGATATGCTGTGTGTGCCTCTAACCACAATCTTCAACACATCCCTTGAAACTGGGCAACTACCTGAGAAATGGAAGACAGCAAATGTAGTCCCCATATTTAAGAAAGGAAACATAAACGAGGCACTAAACTACAGACCTGTGTCTCTGACGTGTATAGTATGCAAAGTCATGGAGAAGATTATCAGGAGGAGAGTTGTGGAACACCTGGAATGGAACAAGATTATAAATGAAAACCAGCATGGGTTCATGGAAGGTAAATCCTGTGTCACAAACCTTCTGGAGTTTTATGACAAGGTAGCAGAAGTAAGACACGAGAGAGAGGGGTGGGTTGATTGCATTTTCCTGGACTGCAGGAAGGCCTTTGACACAGTTCCTCACAAGAGATTAGTGCAGAAGCTGGAGGACCAGGTGCATATAACAGGGAGGGCACTGCAATGGATCAGGGAATACCTGACAGGGAGGCAACAACGAGTCATGGTACGTGGAGAGGTATCACAGTGGGAGCCTGTGACGAGTGGGGTCCCACAGGGGTCAGTTCTAGGACCAGTGCTATTTTTGATATACGTGAACGACATGATGGAAGGAATAGACTCTGAAGTGTCCCTATTCGCAGATGATGTGAAGCTGATGAGAAGAAGTAAATCAGATGAGGATGAGGCAGGACTGCAAAGAGACCTGGACAGGTTGGACATGTGGTCCAGAAACTGGATTCTCGAATTCAACCCTGCCAAATGCAAAGTCATGACGATTGGGGAGGGGCAAAGAAGACCGCAGACAAAGTATAGGCTAGGTGGACAAAGACTACAGTCCTCACTCTGGGAGAAAGATCTTGGGGTGACCATAACACCGAGCACGTCACCGGAGGCACACATCAACCAAATAACTGCTGCAGCATACAGGCGCCTGGCAAACCTGAAAATAGCGTTCCGATACCTTAATGAGGAATCGTTCAAGACACTGTACACTGTGTATGTTAGGCCCATACTGGAGTATGAAGCACCAGTCTGGAACCCACACTTGGTCAAGCACGTCAAGAAGTTAGAGAAAGTACAAGGGTTTGCAACAAGGCTAGTTCCAGAGCTCAGGGGAATGTCGTACGAGGAAAGGTTGAGGGAAATCGGACTGACGACACTGGAGGACAGAAGGATCAGGGGACACATGATAACGACATACAAGATACTGCTGGGAATAGACAAGGTGGACAGAGACAGGATGTTCCAGAGAGGGGACCCAGGAACAAGGGGTCACAACTGGAAGCTGAAGACTCAGACGAGTCACAGGGACGTTAGGAAGTATTTCTTCAGTCACAGAGTCGTCAGGAAGTGGAATAGTCTAGCAAGAGTGAAGCTCAGGAAGAAGAGAGGGAGAGGACCTAGTAGCGATCAGTGAAGAGGCGGGG
>NC_069439.1:37413607-37438607 GCF_026875155.1 Cherax quadricarinatus | reverse complement strand
GTTCTTCGACAAAGATGAATCTTTAGTTTTCTGTTCAAACATTTCTGGCCTTATTGAACACCTGGGGATGCCATACAAAGCAGATAAATGGAGACTCTTCATTGATTCTTCTAAAAGAAGTTTAAAGGCTGTACTTTTCTACAATGGCAACACAGCTGCATCTGTGCCAGGTGGCCAAAGTGTACAAATGTCAGAAACTTACGCAAATATTAAAACACTGATATCTGCAATCAAGTTCCAGAATCACAATTTTCTCATTTGTGGTGATTTAAAAGTTATTGCTCTCCTACTAGGTCTTCAAGGCGGATACACCAAGTATCCCTGTTTTCTGTGTCTTTGGGACAGTAGGGCAGACAGCCAGCGCTATGAACAAAAAGACTGGCCACCAAGAACCTGCTTCTTACCCGGAAACCACAACGTGAAAACTGTGCCACTAGTTGACCCCAAGAAAATTCTGCTGCCACCACTCCACATCTAAATAGGGCATATGAAAAATTTTGTGAAGGTCTTGAACAAGAATGGAACTGTTTTCAAGTATCTGGAGCCAAAGTTTCCTCGTACAAGTGAAGGCAAGCTAAAGGCAGGAATCTTTGTTGGCCCTCAGATTCGAGGAACTGATGACGGACAAGCATTTTGATGAAGCATTAGCAGGTGTCGAGGTGAATGTCTGGTTTTCATTCAGGCAGATTGTCCACAACTTCCTGGGAAACAGACGCTCCCCCCAATATGAAAAAAATGATCCAAGACCTGATTTCAAGTTTCCAACAACTTGGGTCTAGAATGAGTGTGAAGATGCACTTTCTGCACTCACATCTTGACTATTTTCCCAACAATTGTGGGGACTACATTGATGAACAAGAAGAGCGGTTCCATCAGAATATTTGCACCATGGAAACTTGATACCAGGCAAATGGAATGTCAGCATGATGGTGGATTTCTGCTGGTCATCGCAGTCCTCCTTCCTTTGATTCAATGTGTAGGCTAACTATTAGCAACATATTTTTTTAATAAAGTCATTTGATTTGATTCCTGTTGGTTTGGAATTCATATGTTCTTAAAACTAACAGAATGTGCTTTTCCATGATTATTTGTCTAATTTTACGTCGTCGTAAGCTTCTCTCTTTTATGTGCGGGTTATTTGTGTATCGTTCCAGTCACGGTATTGTGCCTTTTTTTGTTATAAATAAAAAAAATATTAATAATTCGCATTTTTTATTATCATTAATTTGTATTTTATTCAAAATCTTTATGTGAGAGAGAAAAATGATTTAAATATTTACAGTCAACAGCCCAAGAATATGAAAGATCGCATCCATGAATAAAAATAAATATTACAAACATTCCAAATGCTGACCAGAGTAATAGAAAAAATGAGTTTATCCGATCTAGACATTGACATACTCTTCGTTCAGTGGGGTTTTCCACTGGTGACAGTGTTTACCCCTGATGCTCCTCATTTGTCAGCAGTATATAAGCTCCATCTCAATCTCCATCTCCAGCTCTTATGGAATCCATCAGGATTGACGGAGTAAATACAGCGATTCTACGCTCATGTACTGATTACTTCAAACTTCTCATCCTCCACTTTCTCAGCACTGGACTGATGAAGTCTCTGGCTGGCGAAACGTTTCCAGAATAAAGATACCCAGATGTTGCACAAGTGTCTCATTTATCAACTTGTCGGTTTTATAAATCATTTATTCAAATGTATGAAGCTGTAAATAAATTTTGGACACCTGTTACTTATATTTATTTATATAAATTCAAGTAATCTGTTAGCCTTATTGTGCACACTTTGGCTTCAGATTTCTGCCTGCCATGACTCCCAAAACTTTCTCAAAATCTTTATGATAAAGCTCAATATCAACTAGTTTATAACTACTAGGGTTATTTTTATTCCCAAGTATTAGGACTTAACACTTGTCCACACTAAACTGCATCTGTCACTTTTCCGGCCATTACATTATTTTGTCCAAATCCTCCTGATGTTTAGTGGTATCCTTCTCAGATTCTATTTTTCGGCCTATTTTTGTGTCGTCAACGAATTTACTAAAGTCACCTGCTATTCCTCCATCAAAGTCATTCCTTGCGGAGTGCCACTTGCCACCACATTAATACAAACTCTCTGCTTTCTATTGGCTAGCCATGCCTCTCTATGTTAGAACTATACTTCCATGAGATGCTACTTTTCTTAAGAGTTTCTTGTGAGATACAAACAGTCTTTTGATGAGATATAATATTCTTTATTGAGATACTAACAGATTTTTGTGAGGTATGAGGTACAACAATGTTTTGTGAGGTACAAATTAATGGTTGCTTTTTTAAAGATATTCAACAGCTAATGGTTACTTTATTACATACCCAACAACTTAGAGGCTGCTTTATTAAAGATACCCAACAATTAAGTGGCTGCTATATTAGATACCCAACAATTCCATGATTCCTTTATTGAAGATAAATAGCAATTCAATGGCTGTTTTAATAACGATACATAACAATGGTATGCCAGGATTGCAAACAAACCATACCACGGGTGAGGTTTGAATCCGCGGTCAAAGAGTCTCAAAACTCCAGACCGTCGCGTTAACCACTAGACCAAGTAGCTTCAGTTAGATTCATTCAACTAGGTATATCTTATTGAAGCTATTTGGCCCAGTGGCTAATGCGCCGGTCTGGAGTTTTGAGACTCTCTGACCACGGGTTCAAACCCCACCCTTGGTATGGTTTGTTTGCAATCATGTCATTACGTTTCCGTGAGTCAGGTTTTATCATTATTAAGTTAACACCTGGCGATGACTCATGTCAGACAACACTCCTGATCAACTCAACACAACCAGACAACACTCCTGATCAACTCAACACAACCAGTCAACACTCCTGATCAACTCAACACAACCAGTCAACACTCCTGATCAACTCAACACAACCAGTCAACACTCCTGATCAACTCAACACAACCAGACAACACTCCTGATCAACTCAACACAACCAGACAACACTCCTGATCAACTCAACACAACCATCAACACTCCTGATCAACTCAACACAACCAGTCAACACTCCTGATCAACTCAACACAACCAGACAACACTCCTGATCAACTCAACACAACCAGTCAACACTCCTGATCAACTCAACACAACCAGACAACACTCCTGATCAACTCAACACAACCAGTCAACACTCCTGATCAACTCAACACAACCAGTCAACACTCCTGATCAACTCAACACAACCAGACAACACTCCTGATCAACTCAACACAACCAGTCAACACTCCTGATCAACTCAACACAACCATCAACACTCCTGATCAACTCAACACAACCAGTCAACACTCCTGATCAACCAACACAACCAGACAACACTCCTGATCAACTCAACACAACCAGTCAACACTCCTGATCAACTCAACACAACCAGTCAACACTCCTGATCAACTCAACACAACCAGTCAACACTCCTGATCAACTCAACACAACCAGTCAACACTCCTGATCAACTCAACACAACCAGTCAACACTCCTGATCAACTCAACACAACCAGACAACACTCCTGATCAACTCAACACAACCAGACAACACTCCTGATCAACTCAGCACAACCAACAACACTCCTGATCAACTCAACACAACCAGACAACACTCCTGATCAACTCAACACAACCAGACAACACTCCTGATCAACTCAACACAACCAGTCAACACTCCTGATCAACTCAACACAACCAGTCAACACTCCTGATCAACTCAACACAACCAGACAACACTCCTGATCAACTCAACACAAAACCCGACAACACTCCTGATCAACTCAACACAACCAGTCAACACTCCTGATCAACTCAACACAACCAGTCAACACTCCTGATCAACTCAACACAACCAGTCAACACTCCTGATCAACTCAACACAACCAGTCAACACTCCTGATCAACTCAACACAACCAGTCAACACTCCTGATCAACTCAACACAACCAGTCAACACTCCTGATCAACTCAACACAACCAGTCAACACTCCTGATCAACTCAACACAACCAGACAACACTCCTGATCAACTCAACACAACCAGACAACACTCCTGATCAACTCAACACAACCCAGTCAACACTCCTGATCAACTCAACACAACCAGTCAACACTCCTGATCAACTCAACACAACCAGACAACAAATCCTGATCAACTCAACACAACCAGTCAACACTCCTGATCAACTCAACACAACCAGTCAACACTCCTGATCAACTCAACACAAAACCCGTCAACACTCCTGATCAACTCAACACAACCAGTCAACACTCCTGATCAACTCAACACAACCATCAACACTCCTGATCAACTCAACACAACCAGACAACACTCCTATCAACGCAACAACAACCAGACAACACTCCAGATCAACTCAACACAACCAGTCAACACTCCTGATCAACTCAACACAACCAGACAACACTCCTGATCAACTCAACACAACCAGACAACACTCCTGATCAACTCAACACAACCAACAACACTCCTGATCAACTCAACACAACCCAGTCAAAACTCCTGATCAACTCAACACAACCAGTCAACACTCCTGATCAACTCAACACAACCAGTCAACACTCCTGAAACAACTCAACACAACCCAGTCAACACTCCTGATCAACTCAACACACCCAGACAACACTCCTGATCAACTCAACACAACCCAGTCAACACTCCTGATCAACTCAACACAACCAGACAACACTCCTGATCAACTCAACACAACCAGACAACACTCCTGATCAACTCAACACAACCAACAACACTCCTGATCAACTCAACACAACCCAGTCAACACTCCTGATCAACTCAACACAACCATCAACACTCCTGATCAACTCAACACAACCAACAACACTCCTGATCAACTCAACACAACCAGTCAACACTCCTGATCAACTCAACACAACCAGACAACACTCCTGATCAACTCAACACAACCAGTCAACACTCCTGATCAACTCAACACAACCAGACAACACTCCTGATCAACTCAACACAACCCGTCAACACTCCTGATCAACTCAACACAACCAGTCAACACTCCTGATCAACTCAACACAACCACAACACTCCTGATCAACTCAACACAACCAACAACACTCCTGATCAACTCAACACAACCAGACAACACTCCTGATCAACTCAACACAACCAGACAACACTCCTGATCAACTCAACACAACCCAGTCAACACTCCTGATCAACTCAACACAACCAGACAACACTCCTGATCAACTCAACACAACCAGACAACACTCCTGATCAACTCAACACAACCAGACAACACTCCTGATCAACTCAACACAACCCAGTCAACACTCCTGATCAACTCAACACAACCAGTCAACACTCCTGATCAACTCAACACAACCAGAAAACACTCCTGATCAACTCAAAACAACCCAGTCAACACTCCTGATCAACTCAACACAACCAGACAACACTCCTGATCAACTCAACACAACCAGTCAACACTCCTGATCAACTCAACACAACCAGACAACACTCCTGATCAACTCAAACACAAACCAGAAAAACACTCCTGATCAACTCAACACAACCAGTCAACACTCTGATCAACTCAACACAACCAGTCAACACTCCTGAATCAACTCAACACAACCAGACAACACTCCTGATCAACTCAACACAACCAGACAACACTCCTGATCAACTCAACACAACAGTCAACACTCCTGATCAACTCAACACAACCAGACAACACTCCTGATCAACTCAACACAACCAGACAACACTCCTGATCAACTCAACACAACCAGACAACACTCCTGATCACTCAACACAACCAGTCAACACTCCTGATCAACTCAACACAACCAGACAACACTCCTGATCAACTCAACACAACCAGACAACACTCCTGATCAACTCAACACAACCAGACAACACTCCTGATCAACTCACACAACCAGAACAACACTCCTGATCAACTCAACACAACCAGACAACACTCCTGATCAACTCAACACAACCCAGTCAACACTCCTGATCAACTCAACACAACCAGACAACACTCCTGATCAACTCAACACAACCAGACAACACTCCTGATCAACTCAACACAACCAGACAACACTCCTGATCAACTCAACACAACCAGACAACACTCCTGATCAACTCAACACAACCCATTCAACACTCATGATCAACTCAACACAACCAGACAACACTCCTGATCAACTCACACAACCATCACACTCCTGATCAACTCAACACAACCAACAACACTCCTGATCAACTCACACAACCCAGTCAACACTCCTGATCAACTCAACACAACCAACAACACTCCTGATCAACTCAACACAACCAGACAACACTCCTGATCAACTCAACACAACCAGACAACACTCCTGATCAACTCACACAACCAGACAACACTCCTGATCAACTCAACACAACCAGTCAACACTCCTGATCAACTCAACACAACCAGTCAACACTCCTGATCAACTCAACACAACCATCAACACTCCTGATCAACTCAACACAACCAGTCAACACTCCTGATCAACTCAACACAACCAGTCCAACACTCCTGATCAACTCACACAACCAGACAACACTCCTGATCACTCAACACAACCATCAACACTCCTGATCAACTCAACACAACCATCACACTCCTGATCACTCAACACAACCAGACAACACTCCTGATCAACTCAACACAACCAGTCAACACTCCTGATTCAACTCAACACAACCAGACAACACTCCTGATCAACTCAACACAACCAGTCACACTCCTGATCAACTCAACACAACCAGTCAACACTCCTGATCAACTCAACACAACCAACAACACTCCTGATCAACTCAACACAACCAGACAACACTCCCTGATCAACTCAACACAACCAGACAACACTCCTGATCAACTCACACAACCAGACAACACTCCTGATCACTCAACACAACCAGACAACACTCCTGATCAACTCAACACAACCAGACAACACTCCTGATCAACTCAACACAACCAACAACACTCCTGATCAACTCAACACAACCAGTCAACACTCCTGATCAACTCAACACAACCAGACAACACTCCTGATCACTCACACAACCAGACAACCTCCTGATCAACTCAACACAACCAGACAACACTCCTGATCAACTCAACACAACCAGTCAACACTCCTGATCAACTCAACACAACCAGTCAACACTCCTGATCAACTCAACACAACCAGTCAACACTCCTGATCAACTCAACACAACCAGTCAACACTCCTGATCAACTCAACACAACCAGACAACACTCCTGATCAACTCAACACAACCAGACAACACTCCTGATCAACTCAACACAACCAGTCAACACTCCTGATCAACTCAACACAACCAGTCAACCAGGAAACGGGCGGTAAAATTCCTAGATAACAATGAAGGGATGTTGATCCAAGGAATTAGAGCTACCATCCCTTTACTTGGATCAAGCCCGAAGACGTCCCAGTTCCAAGGTAAGTTGTAATAAATTCCAGTTTAACCCTCCTAGATAATAATAATAATAATAATAATAAAATAATAGTAATAATAATAATAATAATAATAATAATAATATAATAATAGTAATAATAATAATAATAATAATAATAATAATAATAATAAAATAATAATAAATAATAATAATAATAATAGTAATAATAATAATAATAATAATAATAATAATAATAATAATAATAATAATAATAAATCATGGTGAGCCAAACATTTTTTCCCACTGACCTTGATGGGTCTGTGACGGTCTGGCTACTTGATGTGTCCCACTGACCTTGATGGGTCTGTGACGGTCTGGCTACTTATGTGTCCCACTGACCTGATGGGTCTGTGACGGTCTGGCTACTTGATGTGTCCCACTGACCTTGATGGGGCTGTGACGGTCTGGCTACTTATGTGTGTCCCACTGACCTTGATGGTCTGTGACGGTCTGGCTACTTGATGTGTCCCCACTGACCTTGATGGGGCTGTGACGGTCTGGCTACTTGATGTGTCCCACTGACCTTGATGGGTCTGTGACGGTCTGGCTACTTGATGTGTCCCACTGACCTTGATGGGTCTGTGACGGTCTGGCTACTTGATGTGTCCCACTGACCTTGATGGGTCTGTGACGGTCTGGCTACTTGATGTGTCCCACTGACCTTGATGGTCTGTGACGGTCTGGCTACTTGATGTGTCCCACTGACCTTGATGGGTCTGTGACGGTCTGGCTACTTGATGTGTCCCACTGACCTTGATGGGTCTGTGACGGTCTGGCTACTTGATGTGTCCCACTGACCTTGATGGGTCTGTGACGGGCTGGCTACTTGATGTGTCCCACTGACCTTGATGGTCTGTGACGGTCCCGGCTACTTGATGTGTCCCACTGACCTTGATGGGTCGTGACGGTCTGGCTACTTGATGTGTCCCACTGACCTTGATGAGTCTGTGACGGTCTGGCTACTTGATGTGTCCCACTGACCTTGATGGGTCTGTGACGGTCTGGCTACTTGATGTGTCCCACTGACCTTGATGGGTCTGTGACGGTCTGGCTACTTGATGTGTCCCACTGACCTTGATGGTCTGTGACGGTCTGGCTACTTGATGGTCCCACTGACCTTGATGGGTCTGTGACGGTCTGGCTACTTGATGTGTCCCCACTGACCTTGATGGTCTGTGACGGTCTGGCTACTTGATGTGCCCACTGACCTTGATGGGTCTGTGACGGTCTGGCTACTTGATGTGTCCCACTGACCTTGATGGGCGTGTGACGGTCTGGCTACTTGATGTGTCCCACTGACCTTTATGAGTCTGTGACGGTCTGGCTACTTGATGTGTCCCACTGACCTTGATGGGTCTGTGACGGTCTGGCTACTTGATGTGTCCCACTGACCTTGATGGGTCTGTGACGGTCTGGCTACTTGATGTGTCCCCACTGACCTTGATGGGTCTGTGACGGTCTGGCTACTTGATGTGTCCCACTGACCTTGATGGGTCTTACGGTCTGGCTACTTGATGTGTCCCACTGACCTTGATGGGTCTGTGACGGTCTGGCTGCTTGATGTGTCCCACTGACCTTGATGGGTCTGTGACGGTCTGGCTGCTTGATGTGTCCCACTGACCTTGAATGGTCTGTGACGGTCCTGGCTACTTGATGTGTCCCACTGACCTTGATGGTCTGTGACGGTCTGGCTGCTTGATGTGTCCCACTGACCTTGATGGGTCTGTGACGGGCTGGCTGCTTGATGTTCCCACTGACCTGATGGTCTGTGACGGTCTGGCTGCTTGATGTGTCCCACTGACCTTGATGGTCTGTGACGTCTGGCTACTTGATGTGTCCCACTGACCTTGATGGGTCTGTGAAGGTCCGGCTACTTGATGTGGCCCACTGACCTTGATGGGTCTGTGACGGTCCTGGCTACTTGAAAGTGTCCCCACTGACCTTGATGGGTCTGGACGGTCTGGCTACTTGAATGTATCCCACTGACCTTGATGGTCTGTGACGGTCTGGGTACTTGATGTGTCCCACTGACCTTGATGGGTCTGTGACGGTCTGGCTACTTGATGTGTCCCACTGACCTTGATGGGTCTGTGACGGTCTGGCTGCTTGATGCGGAACCAGAAGAATGCTATAATGGTCCCCAGTTCGAAGAGATTTTTGGAGAAGGAGTAGTAGTTAATGAGGACTATCATGTCTGAAGTTACGAACATCATCGTGGTGATAGTCGCCTGGAGGATACATAAATGTAGGAATATATTAGTACATGCAACAGTACATATACTGTATACATATACTGTATACATATACTGTATACATACACACAAAAATTATGCAAAAGTGTACACACGTGAAAACTTATGTAAATTCATAAATATACTCATGCATATATAAAAAAGTACATATAGATATGTATCCATTCTCACACTCGGGTAGATCCGAGGCACAGAAATGCAAACACGTGCTGACTCTGAAATTTTTCCCAAAGAGTTACCTGGGAAGTGTTGTAGTGAGAACTACTGCACAGTCTTGTGTGCACCTGGAGTTACCTGGAGAGGGTTTCGGGGGTCAAAGCCCCAGCGGCTCGGTCTGAGGCCAGGCCTCATGGTGGATCAGGGTCTGATCAACTAGGCTGTTACTGCTGGTAGCACGTAAGCTGATGTACGAAGCACAGCTCAGTTGGTCAGGTACTGACTTTCGGTGCCTGTCCAGTGCCTTCTTGAAGACAGTCAGGGGTCTATTGGTAATCCCCCTTATGTATGCTGGGAGGAAGTTGAACAGTCTTGGGCCCTGGACACTTATTGTGTTGCCTCTCAGTATACTCGTGGCGCCTCTGCTTTTCATCGGGGGAATGTTGCATCTCCTGCCGAGTCTTATGCTTTCATGGAGAGTGATTTTCGTGTGCAGGTTTGATACCAATCCTTCCACGACCTTCCCAGTGTATATTATCATATACCTCTCTCGCCTGCGTTCCAGGTAATACAGATCAAGGACCTTCAACCGTTCCCAGTAATTTAGGTGCCTTTTTCGTACTTACGTGTGCCGTGAAAGTTCTTTGTACACCCTCCAGGTCTGCAATGTCGCCAGCCTTGAAGGGAGCCGTTAGTGTACAGCAGTATTCCAACCTAGAGAGCACAAGCGATATGAAGAAAATCATCATAGGATTGGCATCTTTAGTTTTGAAGGTTCTCATCGTACATCCTAACATTTTCCTAGCAGATGAGGTAAATACATTGTTGTGGTCTTTGAAGGCGAGATCCTCTGACATTATCACTTCCAGGTCCTTCACATTACTTTTCCGCTCTATTGTATGGTTAGAATTTGTCATATACCTTGACACATTTTTAATTTCCTCAAGTTTCCCATATCTGAGTAGTTGAAATTTCTCCTCGTTGAACTTCATATTGTTTTGAGCGTGACTCCGCTTGGAGTCTCGTGGTGTCTTCGATGGAGGTCAATGCCATGGGAATCCAGGTGTCATCCGCAAAGGAAGACACGGAGCTATGGCTTACATCTCTATGTTAGAAATGAGGATGAGGAATAGAATGGCAGTGAGTACTGTGCCTTATGGAACAGAACTACTGCACAGTCTTGTTGTAGTGAGAACTACTGCACAGTCTTGTTGTAGTGAGAACTACTGCACAGTCTTGTTGTAGTGAGAACTACTGCACAGTCTTGTTGTAGTGAGAACTACTGCACAGTCTTGTTGTAGTGAGAACTACTGCATAGTCTTGTTGTAGTGAGAACTACTGCACAGTCTTGTTGTAGTGAGAACTACTGCACAGTCTTGTTGTGGAAACACGGGGCTGAACACACCGGGTTGTCCTATATGTGTCTTGTTTACACGGGGTCATAGCTATCTGGCCTGCTGGCATAGTCATCAGCCTTGGCCATCTAGTGTAGTTTGAGTGCCACCATCTTGTGAAAGTGTTTGCAATTTTTAGTCAACAAGGACTAGTTACGATGCCTCTTTGTAGTTAAATTATTTCATTATCGTGTTATGTGTTGATAGGAAAAGTATTTGTAGTGGATGTGTGAAACATTTCCAAGTAGTGACTTAATTTTCTTGTCAGATGTACATACCTTAAGCCACTGGCTCAGTCACGGTGTGCTGGGCACCTTACCCAGCACTGGTGCTGGGCACCTTACCCAGCACTGGTGCTGGGCACCTTACCCAGCACTGGTGCTGCTTATTCAGCGTCGTCGTCCTGCTATCACATTTGTCACTTATGCTTGACTAGTTTTTAGAACCAGTAGACATCTATGATGTACCCAAAGTTCCTTTCCAAATATCATGATGTGTTTTCTGAACAATCATCGAAGTTCAAGTGGCGACTGCTGGCCAAAACTCTGCATTTACTTTAGTCTAGTTTAATCTTACGTGTACAAAGTGCTTATCTAACCTGTTCTTCAAAGACTAAATTGTTTTAGTGATTATAAGTTTTCAACTTTTGATCGATGTTTGTTCCAGTGTTCGGTAATTTAAAACAAAAAACTTTATGAAATACTGTTTTGCACCTCTTGCTTCAGATATTTATACTATTATTTTAGTATTTGTTTACCGACCCTTGGCCGGGTGCCTAAAGCTGTCGGTTTACACGACGAGGTGTCTGTGTTCGATCCCCAGCGAGGGTAGAAACATTGGTCTTGTTTCTTTACACTGGTTGTCTACGTTCACCCATTAGTAAACTGAGAATCTAGGAGTTAGTCGACTGGTGTGGGTCGCATCCTGGGACAAAACTGACCTATTTTTCCCGAAATACTCTGCATAACAAGCGGTTTTCTATATAGTAGTATGTATGTCATTGATGTCAGCTATGGTCTGTATACCTTGTACATGTACTTGTAAAAATAAAGATAATAGTAATAATAATAATAAATAATAGTAATAATAATAATAATAATAATAATAATAATAATAATAATATTATTATTATTATTATTATTATTATTATTATTATTATTATTATTATTATTATTATTATTAAAAGTTTAGACATACCTTCATTCATGGGTCGATACTTTTACACAGGGTTTGACAAGGTTAAAGATCCCTAGCTTTATTGACAAGCTATTTACAGGTTAAGGATTCCTAACTTTATTGGCAAGCTAAGAGCTGTTAGCTACATCAGCTCATTTGAAAGCGTTTTTATTGTTATGAGACATACAAGTAGGAAACAGGATGAAGTTGGAGCCATCTGTGGGCCAGCATTTTCATTTGATCAACTGACTTTATCTCGTTGACATCATTATGCTGTACGAATGTGTTCCATACTCGAGTCATCCTGGGTATGTATGATCTCAGATGGAGTGATGTTCTGGAGAAGGGTACAGCCAGAGTGAAGTTGCTGCTTTCTGCCCGTCTTGTGGCATAAAAGCTTGTTTCACGCTGTCCTCGAAGTGGATCCAAGTGTGGTATTTTGACAATATTGGCCTTGTACATAACAGTAAGGCCACCCACATCCCTCCTATGTTGAAGGCTCTGCTGAAATGACAGATCTATCCAGGATGGGTCCAGGCGAGAGATGAGACGTCTTGCTCTGTTCTCTACTCTGTCAAGCAGTCGCAGATGAGAGGGGGGCAGGCAAACCAAGAAAATGGAGCATACTCAAGGTGTGAGTGTACTTGTGCCTCGTACAGGATCTTGCAACCCCAACTGTCAAGCAGATGCGAGATACGGCGAAGTGCTGTAAGCTTCCTGACTGCCTTGTTTGCAAGATTTACAACATGGTTCTTCATGGTTAGTTTGGAGTCAAATTTCACCCCAAGGATATCAACTCTTCTCCAGGTGCCAACACCCTCCCATTCATCCTTACTTCTGCACCAGCATTACCATTATGGTGCCTAGAGACGATCATCATTTGCGTTTTCTCAGGTGCAAATGTTACTTGCCATCTATTTCCCCAAGCTGATATAGCTCTCAGCTGGTGATTGATGTAGCTAAGAGCAGCTGGCATTTCTTCTCTTGGATAAGTGAATGTCAGTGTACAGTCGTCTGCATATGCATGTGATTCTGGGATGAGATGAAGAAGGTCGTTGAAGTAGACATTCCATAACAACGGACCCTGGACGCTTCCTTGTGGAACACTTGCCCCAATAGGATGTCTTGCTGATTCCGTTCCATTGAGAACTACACTTAGAGATCTACCATGAAGGTAATCACTGAGGAGACATAGCGTAGAGCCTGCAATTCCCAGTGCTTGAAGTTTTGCTAAGAGGCCATGGTGCCACACCCGGTCGAAAGCGCCAGCAATGTCCAGTGCTACCACACAGCTGACTTTGGATTCATCCAGTGACTGGTGCCACTTAGTGGAGAGGTTTAACAACAGATCAGCAGCAGAGTAACCTTTCCTGAAGCCATATTGACGATCACAAAGTAGTGAGTGGTAGTCAAAAAACTCTGTCATTTGTCTTGAGATTATTGTCTCAGTGATTGACAGGAGTGACACTGGTCTGTAGTTGCTGATTTCTGCTCTGCTCTTCTTTTTGTGAACAGGGACTACATTTGCCTCTTTCCATAGAGAGGGTCATTTACACTGTACTAGGCAGTGCTGAAAGATGCGAGTTAGAGGTGCTGCTAGCTGGTCTGCACATCTTCTCAACAATCTTGGGCTCAACTTGTCTGGGCCCACAGCCTTTTCTTGGTCAAGCGATTTAAGAAGGAAATACACCTCCTCCTGCCTTATTGTCACCACTGACAGTTTTGACACAGTTCTTGTTATCTCATGCTGCTTCCCTTATAATGATTTTAATCCTTAAATATACCCATTTCTTCTCTTTTTTATTTTGCGCTCATAATGTAGGATATTCTCTGAAATCTCCTCGCTCTTACCTCCACTACTTTTTGTCAAAAGTTTTACTCTGTCAGAGCAGTAGACTGAACCTATCCTGCCTTGTTCTTGGGCATGGCAGGGAGGCAGAAATCTTTCTTATGGATCAGGCTCTTTTCTCTTTTTATTCTTGCATTCGTCTCTGCGTAAAAAATACCACATTCGTCCTCTGAGCTAAATCGTAAATCTTTGTTAACTATTCTCACTTCTAAATCCCAACCTCTTTGCATTTTAATCCTCGGTATCGTACCTCTCTCTTTCTTTATTTCTATCCCAGGCTAATCCGTCTCATTGCAATGGGTTCTGGCTTACAAAGGTATCAAATTAAATTAAAGACAAAATGGCGTTCCTGATTTGCTCTTCTTTCTTCTTTGATAGACCCCTGCTCAGGTAATGTACGTGGATGACTTACGGTTCACATCTATCAGTTCAGGATGGTTGCCCATCCTATCCTTACCAGCTCGACACGGACAGCCACCTCCATTCTTGTTCCACATTTTTCTCTGTCAGTACTTTCCTTCTTGGGACTCTTACCTCTTCTTCCATGTGATATGTGATGTCAGTTGTGGTTAAAATTTCTGCGGAAGAGTTTTACCAGCCCTAGGACTGTCCCCGCCCTAAATCTTACGAGAACAACAACTTCTGATATGACTGTTGCAGTTAAATTGCTTCCACTAAAACTGTAACTTAATCCTTTCCATCATGACAGGCTTTAACTATTTTCCTGCTTACTTCTTAATTCCGATACATTGTTACTCTGGACACTCAACCTACAGAATAATTGTGACAACACTGAAAGAGAAGCAACTCACAATAAAGATGAGAGCAGGGATGGGAGTACAGTTGTGGACGTGGAGATGAGAGAACACCCGGGGTAGTTGGCCACGCCTCGAGCTGACAAACAGAACCCTAGCATTGGCGAAGATAGCACCATTGGCACAACCACTTGTGGAACTCGCCACAAGGATGGGTATCATCCATGCCATCACACCCATGGTAAGGTTGCCGAAAACCTGCGGTCGAGAAGGTAAATGTGGATATTTTATTAAAATTTTACTGCGTGTATTAAATAACTGGCATCTGAAAAACATGGCATTTCTAATTCAGTAATTAAATTAGTTACGATTAAACATAAAACAAAGTTTAACTTAACGGTGTTGAATTTTTTTTTTTTTTTTTTTGAAATATATGAAAAGTCAAATATTATTTATTTCCTAGATGTTGTTTTTCCTGTTAAATTTTTCAAAATGTCAACGACAGATTTCACTAACAATAACAACTTTCTTCTAACTAGGAAACATGAATATTGAAAACTTGAAGACAACTGAAGATGT
The DNA here is from genome assembly GCF_026875155.1 of Cherax quadricarinatus. NCBI lineage: Eukaryota > Metazoa > Arthropoda > Malacostraca > Decapoda > Parastacidae > Cherax > Cherax quadricarinatus. The sequence goes on along the minus strand of NC_069439.1, from coordinate 37,422,902 downwards.
CTACTAAAGTTATTACATGAACTCAGAGTTAGAAAATGTCTGTATAAAACTGACTAGAGGACACTTCCACATGTCAAGTGCTCCTTCAACTTTACCAAGTTATAAGTCACCATGGTGGAAAATTTCAAGTTAATAGGTTAATTTGTTCTGAAATTATGTACGAGAGACTTGTGAAAGATAGAGTGCCAACTATCTTATAAAATCGAATGAGAAAAAAAGCTGAGAAAACTCCATTAAAGAGCAAATTTTGAATATTAGTTTTCATTTCTCAGTTATATGCTTTTTAAAAATCTCTAAAAGTCAACAAGAGAAAATATTTAAAATTTTTAGAAAGTCCGATTTGATATTTTTTCAGTAAAATTGTCAACAGCGCCCACATTAATACAGAAATATTTCCCACGAAGATGCAGCTCCGCTTACCATTTTAAGCTGATCAGAATAGTTATTATTTTCATTAATACGAAAAAACAAAATTTATTCATAAAATTGGCATAATAAAATTGATGCAGTTCAAGGTGAACGCCAAACTTTCTTTTAATAAATCTTCTAACAATGAAAGTTTTAAGACTTTCAGAAAAAGATTTTTACTAACTGGTGAGTATCAAACAATTCCAGCTTTTTAACAATGTCAGTAAAATTTATAATTTATGCTGAGACAGATTAAACTTGTGGATCATCTTTCTTATCACATCCATCAACATTATATTAAATCCATCAACATTATATTATGAAGTCATTCAGAAGATTCATTGTTTACTTTTTGTATGACCATCAACATAACTATTTAAAAAAAAAGGCAAACTGAGACCAATGTAACTCAGTAACAATGTAAAGTTATAACAGTAAGTACTACATGTGACAGAGTTAACTGTGTTTGACAGCTACAAGAATGATTCCATTATGGCTGTAATGCCCTAAAGAAGGACCAAAATAACTCAGGCTACTTGAAGCATTATTAAAACCAACGATGTAACTTTACCAATCAAATGACAAACTTAAAAAACTTCTGACAGAAAAGGCAGTTCTGATTCTGTTGCCGTTCAAAGAAAAGATAAACAAGGCCACTTCCGACAAGACTGTCTTTGATGGTGGTGAATTTGAGAGACAAGTGGGAAGTTGAAAGAAACAATCAGACCCTCTCCTTGGACATGCTTCTTCGTGAGTGCTTCTTTGCTTGGTTCTCCCCAGTTTTGCCGACTCCTTTGTTGTCATGGTCAGGGATACAGGCTGTCTAGCACTGTTCACTGCACATGTTAATGAGATGGATTATCGTGAGCTCTGGATGCTAGCAGCAACATACAACAAACCAAATTTTATTTTAATAATACAGGAACATTATCAGCTTCAGTCTGCATGGTACAGAATCTTATTACATTTCTTGCAATCACGGCTGTGACATGGCATCTTTGACTTGAAGAAAATAGTGTGGAAATGTTAAAAAAAAAGAGTCTCAGAGGCCTAAATGAAGGTGTTCTAACATAAAAAGATTCTGCTTTAGTTGTTTTTTTTTTTTTTTGTGCAAGGAGTGGCATGCTGCTGAAAACAAAGAAGAAAAGACATGTTATGCATTAAACTTTTATTGGGAAACAGTTTTGCTCTATGTTGGTGTTGTGTACCCTCAACTGGACACAATGTATTTTTAAAATTCTGTATCTTTAATATTCTGTGTATATTTTATTATTATATAATTTTATATTGGAGATGTTTTCATTATTAGCTAAAATGAAAATACCTTTTCTGTATACTATTATTTGAGTTAGCTATATTACTAGGTAGGGTGTAACATGTACACTTTATGTTCCAGAGTTGTGGTTGGCTGACCACACTATTGGCTCGGCTCGCTTGTTTACCTGCTGGCGTCTCTGCAGTACCAGTGTGAGTCACATAATCATACCCAATGTTGGGCTGTTGGGTTGGCCTCACTCAGTCTCCTCCTGGCCTCTCTTAGGAGACACATCAAGCTCTCTTCCTGGTGCTTGATTTCCTCTCTCGAGGGTTATTTTCGATTTCTCTCTTACCCTGGTGAATTTGTTGGCTCAGTTATCTGACTCTGCCTTGTCGGCCTTTTTTTGTTGCTTTATGGTCGGTAATATTCTAAGTTGGGCTGGATGAAGATAGCACCAAGTCTAAGCCTATAATTTTGATTTCTCCATATTAATAATATATTGGTTGAAATAGATTCTTATCGTTAATGCAATTATACAAATATGTACATACAAGAGAATTGTAGGAGCACGACTCATTATTTATGTCCAATATTTTACCTTTGTGTACATATGTATTCTGTTAGACAACTTTACTAGTTAAGATCTTAAATTTTATCTATTTTGTTTGTGTTCTCGAATTCTTATATTACAACTTATTGTTAAAAAACCGGAAACAGGCCAACTGGAGATGTTTTAAGAAGTCGAGTTTTGTAACAAATGGGGGCCTGTCCAGGAGCTTGATCCAGGAAAGAAGATATGGTCAATAAGCTCTAGCTCTTAAGCAATATGTTGGAATAATATAATCGCTCTCTTGGTATAAACTGATTTTTATAATGTCAGGACCTTCTAAGGCACAAATACACTTTTCCTGCAGAAGTTCTAAGGCATCATATAAGGGCACTGTGCTAACCAACTCTTTTAGTGTTCAAAACACTTTCCTTCTGTTTGATGCTATCAACGAATGCAAGGATGTGGACGAGTCTTGTTATCACAGGTGACACTACAGTCATGTGTGATGCTACAGTCAAGGGTAATGCTACAGTCACGGGTGATGCTACAGTCAAGGGTGATGCTACAGTCACGGGTGACGCCACAGTCATGGGTGATGCTTTAGTCACGGGTAACACTACAGTCACAGGAGATGCCACAGTCATGGGTGACATCACAGAGAATTCTTCAAAGGAATTTGCCGAAGGGTCACAGGTACTGACCAGCCAGACTGGAGCACACAGAAGAAAGACTGTTAACTGTACTCCTTGATGTGTGTCTGCAGAGTCCTGGCACAAGATTTTGGCCTTCATGGAGTTTGAGCACCGGCAATGGCAGGAACTTGTGGAAGCTGACTTCCTTCTCCAGATACTCAAAGTTGGACTTCTTATCAGGGTGCTGCTTGAAACGTCGTTTAACAGTTGCTTGATATCTATACAAGCAAGTTGAGTGGCAATATCCTGGTTGATCCCTTCATTGGCTCGACTCTCATCTTCTAGGACCTAGGTACTCATTCTTAACTTGTTCATAATAATAGCAGAAGGTATCCCTGTCCTTCTTGTAGACCTGGTGGAGGTCAGAGAGTATAAAGTGATCCTGACGTTCAAATTTCCAGTCTTTGTTCAGAAATTTTGAGTATTTTTCTTAAATGGTCAGGTCCTGGTGTACCAGTGTACCTCCCTAGCAGTAGTTTTCTTGACAGCAAACATTCCCTCATGGTCGAGCTCCAGGAGGTTATTATTATCTTCTTTAAGTCTGTTCAGTCACCAAACTTAACTGCGTTGGAGTTGATGCATCCTTGACTATAATTAACAAGGTTGTACTTGTGTCTAATATAGTTTAATAAATACAAAACACACTCCATATTTGTGATGAAAATTAGAGATGTGCTTTAACAGCTAAATGGCTGTTTGTACAAAAATAAAATTTTGCACTAAAAATATTTTTTTAAGAACTTTTTTTTTTTGCAAATTTAATTTTAAAAATAAGGAATTTAAATAAACTAACCAGTGAAAATGGAGGGTTATTTATAAAATAATTTTTTCATGTGACTTAGATTTGTCCTACACTAAATATTAGAGAAGCCTATGTGATTACCTATGCATCATGAAAATACATAGGACAATGAGTGTGAATGTGTGAAAGTTGGTAGAGAAGTTGTTTTATATAAAAATTGCATATTTAATATTTATTAAAAAATTGTGTATTTAATATTTATCATCCCATTTATTTATCTAAATATATTCTTGTGTTTAATATTTCAACAGTTATGAGATTATGAGTTAGCTAGATTTTGATGCGGAGTGTTGAGCCACTCCGGCTTCTATACGGATAGGATTGTGGCCTAACAGCTGTGTCTTCCATTATTCTTCATGTACGAGAACAAGTTGTGCCCGGCTGCTATATCGACAGTGCCTGATCCATCTCGAGCGCTACCTTGGAGTTGTATGGAGTCTCTGCACTGTTAAGATATGCTGTCCTCGTACGAAGAAGAAATAGTCATCAAAAGTGGAGACACGGAACTTTGTCAATAGGTTAAAACAAAGTTTCTCCTGTTAATGTGAGAGAGATACATGATGAATATTGGGACATCGACCTGTTGTGGTGCGGGGAGAGGGGGAGGGTGTTCCATACCCTGATTATTATTATTATTAAATATTCGCCGGTATTCTCCCGGCCCGGGCCTTTTCCAAGTGGTGGCCCGGCCTTGGCTCCCTCTTTAGGGAGTGTCTGAGACCTAAGTCTCCCATGGGAGGAGGCACAAGTACCTCCTCATCTTTGGGACCAACTGTCCCCAGGCCTAGCCACAAGCTAGGCCTCTCTGGTCTGCCATCCCCGCCCCAAGGAGGCTAATGGGAATGGCAGTCTTATGAGCTAAAGGCTCGGGCTCAGGCACCTACCCTACCCTAGAAGGGCTGGGCATGGTGTCGATCCATACCCTGAACTGGACACAAAGTATATTTAAAATTCTGTATCTTTAATATTCCGTGTATATTTTATTATGTAAATTTATATTGGAGATGTTTTCATTATTAGCTAATATTAAAATATCTAACTTTATACTATTATTTGACTTAGGTGTATTATTAGGCTGGGTGTAACATGTACACTTTATTTTCCAGAGTTGTGGTTTGCTGACCATACTATCGGCTCGCTTGTTTACCTGCCGGTGTCTCTATAGTACCAATGTGTCTCATAATCACACCCAGTGTTGGGCTGTTGGGTTGGCCTCACTCAGTCTCCTCCTGGCCTCTCTTAGGAGACACATCAAGCTCTCTCCCTGGTGCTTGATTTCCTCTCTCGAGGGTTATTTTCGAGTTCTCTCTTACCCTGGTGAATTTGTTGTCTCAGTTATCTGACTCTGCCTTGCCGGCCCTTTTTTGTTACTTTATGGTCGGTAATATTCTCAGTTAGGCTGGATGAAGATAGTACTAAGTCTAAGCCTATAATTTTGATTTCTTCATATTAATAGTATATCAGCTGAAAAAGATTCTTATGGTTAATGCACATATACATTATATACATACCAAGAGAAATGTAGGAGCTTGTCTCTTTATTTACGTCCAATATTTTAACTTTGTATATATATATTCTGTTAGACAATTTTTCTAGTAAAGATCTTAAATTTTATTTATTTGGTTTGTGATCCCGAATTCTTATAAAACAACTTCTTGTTACAAAACCGGAAACAGGCGAACTGTTAGACAGGGATAAATTAACTAATTCTCTACCATGCTCTGGGGACGTTTTAAGAAGACGAGTTTTGTAACAGTTGGTTTTTATCAAGTATTGATAAAGCGATACGTTGTGGCAACATATGTTTGTTTTATACCGCGTGTCTTTCCTTGACACAGTAGCAGCAAATACTAGTGAATCCAATTTTGTTTAATAATACAAAAGAGAAGACTTACCACAGCCACAGCAGCAGAGGAGAGCATCTGGCTGGGTGTGAGCACAGCGAAGTAGGCGACGTTGGTGAGGACATAGATTATTGTAATACTGGTGAGCGAGATAGTGATGGCCCTCGGCACGTTCCTGTTACCGGAAAAGTGAAATATCAACTAGAATGAAATGTCGCATGACCTTGAATTATGAAGACCAAGACACACGTTGTAGAACAAACTTTTGTTAGTTATCACCAGAGGACTTATACTCTGGTTATTTAATACAAAATATAATTATACCATTTAAATTTTAAAAGTGGCAAAATGATGCCTATACACTCCACCAACAATACCAACCATCTATGAATCATACGGAAGAGGCAGTCTACGGTTATCAATTATTTTTTATTAACGTATTGGCCGTCTCCCACCAAGGCAGGGTGGCCCTGGAAAGAAAAACTTTCATCACCACTCACTCCATCACTGTCTTGCCAGAGGTGCGCTAACACTACAGTTAAAAAACTGCAACATTTAACATCCCTCTTTCAGAATGCAGGCACTGTACTTCCCATCTCCAGGACTCAACTCGGTCCTGCCGATTTCCTTGAATCCCTTCATAAAAGTTGCCTTCTTAACACTCCAACAGCACGTCAAGTCTTAAAAACCACATGTCTCCATTCACTCCTATCTAACATGTCACGCAGCTTCGGGAAGGTTGACCCCCCCCTTTCCCCCCTGCCTTTCCTAGCCGACCTTTTCCACGTCACTCCCACTACAATATATACTCTTCGTAGTCATTCAAATTTTTTTTTCTCCCCCTCTTAAGTCCGATCCCCCTAAACAACCTTTTTGTTGGAAAAAATTTTGGGAATCCAAAAATCTCCCCCTAATTTCCAAGCTACGGATCTTGATTATTTTCACAAAAAGCTTTTGCCCTCAACATGACCTGCACGCCCTCCTTGTTGCAAATTCCCCACCAATTCTTCACACCCAATAAGAACGTTGGTATAACTATACTCTCGTGCATTCCCCTGTTTGTTACGTAATAATTTTCTTTATCTCCACGACTCCACATGCACCACTCACCTTTCTCGCCTTATCTTTTCTATATTTACCTCTTTTTTCTAGACCCTCGCTACACGTCCCCCCCCAGATTTAATACTTTCACCCCTTAACTCTGTCCCTCCATTCTTTTCCCATCTGTCGTACCTATTTTTTTGTTATCGTCAACAATTATCTTCTATATTCATTTTTAATTTTCCCTTTTTTACTTACGCTTCCTAACTCGTTCACCAAACTAAACTTCTCTTTAGAATCTTCAAACGCACAGTGTTACCCCAGAAAAAGGCTAGAAACTCCCATTTTGTGTTTGATTCTTTATCACTTAACCCTCACCTCTTGTCAACATTGTCTTATTTTTACAACACCATATGTAAATATTTTGAACAACCATGATGACATCACACACATCCTTGTCTAAGGTCTACTTTTTGGGAAATAACCCCCTTCCTACTACCAAACCCTGGCCTCACATCCTCGTAAAAACTATTCACTGTTTTCAGTAACCTCAGAACCCCACCTCCTATTCCATATAGTCGAAACATCGCCACTTCCCCCCTACCTCTATATTCTTCTTTTTGCAAATCCATAAATGCCACAAACCATTTGCCTTTTTAAAATATTGTTCACCTACATTTTTCACTGAAAACCCACCGGGTCCACACCCCCCCCCAACCCTTCCTAAGCCTTTTTGTTCATCTGCTACCCTGATCTCCCTTACTCTTAATTCTTTCAAAAATAACTTTACCAACACTTTACCGGGAATACTAAACCCACTTATCACTTATAATTTTTACACTCGCTCTTGCCCCCTTTGCCTTTTAAAAAGGAACTTGCATGCTCTCTCCAACCCTAATATTACCCTCTTCCATACATTTATTAAATAATACACCAACCACTCCAAAAAACTAATCTCCACTGCTTAAAAATTTTTTATCTTTACCCCTCAACCCCGTGCCTTCCCCCCTTTTTTTTCCCCTTGCCTCCGAACTTCCCCCCCCCAAAACAACTGCTTTTCCTCACTCCTACAATTTATTCCCCCTTCCCCTTACAAAATCAAGCTTCCCCTTTTTCATCAAAATTTAACAATTCCACAAAAAAAACCCTCCATTTCCCCTTACCCCTAACATTCATTTAATAACTCTCCTCTCCTATTTTTAACTGACAAATCCACTCGTTCCTTTGGCTTTCTTAAAAATATTTGTCTCTCTCATTTGCTCTCTCTTTACTTTTTTCCCACCCCTTAAACCCCTCCTTTCTTTTTTTCCCTATACTCCTCCCTCCTTGATCACTTTACTTTGTAAAAACCCTTTTATATGGAACTTTCTCTCTCTTTACTCTTTTCATGTCATCATTCCAAAAATCGCTCTTTTTCCCCCCCCACCCACTTTTCCTTAACCACAAATTCTGCTCAACACTTAACACCCTCTATCCCTTTAATAGTTATTTCATTTTAAAACCCCCTTTAAATATCCTTGCTTTAGTTTATAAACCCTTCACTTCTCTCTACTTTCCCGCATCCATTTTCCCCTTTTACCCCTCTTTTTACTCTCAGTCAGCATAACAAAAAGTGATCTGATTTTTATAAAAATACACATCCGAAGTCTACAAATCTGCCAAAACAATTCCCAAGAAGTTACGTCATTTCGCCCTGTATCGTATTTCTTTACTTTTTATCATTTTTTTAAATGTGTATTACTCATAACAAAACCCCCCTTTTTACACAAAATTCAAAGGCCCCCTCAAATTTATTTAAATTGGCACCCCAAAAATTTCCTGCTCACACCTAAATGTTTGCCTCTTTTAAATTTTTTCCCATAACAATTGTCTTCACTTGGTTCAAAAGTTTTTAAACAATTTGCTTAATATCTCCAAAAAAAACCCCCTCACTCCCCCCAACCCTCTCTTCTCCCGGACATACCAAATTATTATGACCCCCTTCTCGCATCCGACTCTTATTTTAATCCACACAATCCTGAATTTATAATATATACTCCCTCTTTTCTCCTTCCAAACGATCCTTTAACATTATTGCTACCTCTTCCTTAGCTCAGCTCTTCAGATACTTCAGACTCATGCCATTATTTCTGTGTTTAATAAACCCAAAGATTGAACCCCACTTTCTGATGCTCTGCGAACCTTTAAATTGTTACAGCTCAGAAGTTTACAGCTCCCAGTCGATCGCATTAGAATTAAAAAAGAAAGTCTTGAAAGAAAATTGGAAGAACACTATACTGAACATTATTTACCGATCTATGGGGTCGCAAGAAAATATAGTATTGAAAGTTCATAAAGCGAGCATTTATTAAAAATTTTTTTTGTGATTTTTTCTTTGAAATTCACTACCGCTGAAAACCAGCAAAAATACTTGCAATAAGATACACCACAAAACGTTTGAATCCTTCAAAATGACATTCATTTACTACAGCAAAACTAAAATTATTTAACAAAAGTGGAAAAAAATTTTCAATTCTCGAAGTGAAAGTTTTCTTTCAGTGATGGAACACTGAAAGTTTGGATTTTTAAAAATGTATATATATATATATAAATGTAAATATATTTTATATAATTATAATATATAAATTATAATTAATATAAAAAATATTAAAAGCAAAACAACCCCTTGAAAAATGATGGAAATAAAACACACAAACCAGG